>CM021106.1:636030332-636048955 GCA_007115665.2 Sequoiadendron giganteum | reverse complement strand
CATTATGCTCTAAGTGGAGTTGAACAAATGAAGGCAAGCATTCTATCAGTTAGAAATTTCGTGGAACAAATACAATTGCAAATTGATGATAAAGAAACTGAATCAGTTCGGTGGAGGCATGAAATTATTATTTGAAAAGGTAGAGAAGTTCACTCAAGCTTGCGAAAAGAAACATTTGCATTTTCTAATTGTAAAAAAACTGCAAAAATAGTACTTGGAAATGCTCAAAGTGGAGAAAAACAACCAAACACTATAATTAACTAGTTAGAAAAGGAATTAAAACACAAGAAGAAGCTATCACAGTGAAAATAAGAGGAGCTTAATGCTGTTCGGAGAGAGCTGCGATCTAAAAGACATAATTCAATAAAACAAGGACAACAGTGGAAGGTGTTGTTACACAACTGACAGGTCAAAAGTGAAAGGTCTTGTTGCACAATTGATAAACATCAAATTTCAAAGGTGTTTTTGCACAACTAATAAAAGTTTAAGATGCCACAATAATAGATGCATTGGAGGTTGGTGGAGGAGGTAATTTGTGTAATGTGGTAGTGTATAGGGAATAGACAACAAAATCTCCTACTTCGAATAGGACATCTACATATAGGAGTAACCATTATCCCTTTAAAAAAAATCCAAGCCAATACCATTTCCTCCACAACTCAAAAATTACTAGCCAAATTGTTGAGCAATGGAAATGCAAGGCTGCCACTATCTCTTGTTGCATATGAACCAACTATCCAATTTTTATTTCCTAGTGCATGAGTTTTCAACATTTCAGATGCTACAAACGAGACACTTTTCAGCCAAGTGGTCTTCGTATTGGCCAAAGTGAATGGCGAGGAGGTGAATTGTATGGGCATGGATTTTTTTTAAAGGTATAATCAACTTGCTGCCCACCAAAATGAAATGCAAGATTCTTAGAAGCATCTACTAACATCTACCACTGTGTTTTCCAACATGCAATTACTCAATGCATTTTGATTTACCATCATATCATGATTTTGAAACCCAAATTTTAGTCCATTGAAGAGTTGTAATAAATGTCTTAGGTGAGTTTCATGAAATTATTAAGGTCTCAAAAACATAAGAGTTTCATGAGAACCATTTTGTGTGCGTATAATTGCAAGTTGGAAAACACTGCATGAAATACAAAATACAACCCACTGTGTTTTCTAGCCTGCAATATCAAGGTGGACTTAAATACATTGTTATAGTGTACAAAACAGATTTAAGTGATCATTTGGGCAAGCCCTTTTCCTATCATACAGATTATTTGTGTTCGTGCATTTATCAAACATTGAATGATACATTTGAAGACCATAGTAATATAGAATGTATATATGCTTGGAGGTCCTATGTATGATATTCCGGAGTGGAATGGGGTATTCAAGATCTAAATATTAATCAAGTGAGAAAAACCATAAACCTCCCATTCAAACTTATACCCAACTCATGTCATCGTCCATGTCATCCTTTTTGTCCATTGACAAGGGAGCCCAAAATGTCTTCCATGTTCAACCAATAGCTATCCATCCTATTTCACCAAACGAATACAATACTTGATGCAAAATTTTATTTCACAAAATGGTAGTCATAGTCTTCTAGTTCCACCCACTTTCACCTCATCCAACGCATGTTTTTACACCTTCATAACACCTATAGAAATTCAACCATGTCACACACTTGACCTCATTCATCAAAATCATGGCATCATACATGCCCCTTTTACGTGAAGATCAAAATACTCCATCTGATGATCCCAGTTCATCTCATCATTCCATTCCATGTCATGACGCCATACCATCTCATGATCAAAGTATGCCAACTCCATACCATAGTCATCATGTATAAATTCATTAAAAACAGCTTTCCATCCATTTAATAAGTCAATACCCCCAAGGTATAAGCATTTCCATCACATCTCATGATAATCCTAAACTTTTACAAGATCCCATTCATGAACCACAAACATATAAGCTTGGTTCATCCACCTTTATAAAATCTGGTTTTCCCATATAATACCACACACCTTCATGAGTTCGATTTACCCACACAACTATTTAGTGCGCTGGTCCTTATCATATGGATTAGCATTTCCATTTTTTCATTATCATGATCTTGCATATTTACCATTTTCATATTGCGTGCACGACAACTTGCACTTTATATTAACTCTTTTTTGTTGCCTCCATCAATGTCTTTATCTTTTTATATATTTTATTTTCTTGTCACATTCCAAGGAAGCTCAAGGATCTCTAGACTTTGTTGTATACAAAGGAGAGTGAGGAAAGGGGCATGAGTATTTCTTGTGTGTGTGTATCAAGTCAGTTGGCCCCATCATGATTACAAAAAGCATAACTGATAACAAAGGGGAATTCATTGCACTCTATGATAAAACAAATGTTCAGTTCCTACCCTTTCCATTCCATTCATTTTCGTATCCAGCCTTCCATATCCTTTCCTCCCATATCGAATACATTTCATAAGCCATTTATATGATTTCCTTACATCTCATCAATGCATTGCATTCCTTTCTTCTTTGGATCCACTAGGTCATTCATATTTGTGAATCTTGCATATCATTTTCTATCTACAACTCAAAAATCATGAATTGATAGAATTTACATTCCATTCATTTGGATATCAAGCCTTTCATATCCTTTCCTCTCATACCGAATACTTTTTCATAAGCCATTTATATGCTTTTCTTGCATCTAATAAATGTGTCATAATGCTTTCTTCATTGCACCCACCCAAGTCATTCATATTTATAAATATCACATATCATTATCTATCTACACCTCAAACATACCTTCATCTATCATAACAAGATTCACACCATACCATATGAAGAACAATACGAAGGAAATAATAAGGTTATGCAATCAAAGACTGAGGGCAACAACAATATCTAGATTCCATGTTGAATGTGAATTTGTTTCATCTCATGCATGCATTATCTTCTAGCTCTTAGACACAATTGAAGTTTACAAATATCAAGTATTCATATGTTCATATAGAAGTCTGAAATATGTATCTTCTTACTTGAAAAGTTATACTAAAGTGTTCTTAGTTATTGTCACTGATAGACGTATGAATTACAATGTTGTTCTCTACTTGTATACTTGAAATAGACCACAAGCCTTATGCATACTTCAACATTTTTTAGACATGTCTACGCTGATGTTGTTTATAATTGATGTGAAAAGGTGTTTGATGCCAAGTACATGCAGATTGAGTTACTTCATTGTGTTCCCATGGATATGTTTTAAAGAGATTATTCATTTATTTGGTGATCTACAACCAAAGTGGCTATTGATATTCATGTAAAATTCCTTCATGTTCACTCATTACTTGTTCACATGGTGTTGGTGCAAAAGGTATTGATAGTTGCTAAAAAATTTTGACAGAGTTGTGTCATGACAAAGTCAATGGTATTGAGCAACTACTCATTTTACATTCATCATTCACATTTTATTCCTGATGACTAATACATTTTGATGTTGTGACTCTAACGTATTCGGTGGATAGGATTTCGACATAAAGACATGATTGGTGTTTGTTGATGAGATCTCCATTCTTCTGCAAGGATCTAAATGAATGTCGAAAGAAATTTTCCATCAAAGGTATATGGTCATAATGAAAGGTTACATATCAATTACATGTGTTGAAACCCATTAAGTTTGTTTGAAGTTGCTTTGTGTTCTTTCATTTCTTGCGAGTTTGTTCTTAACACATATATGAGGTTCATTATCAAAATTTTATAACAGGTTTACTCCCATTTTCAAATGTTCAGTATGCTTGATTGTAATTAAACTTCCTTTTAAGGGGTACCTGATTGAGTTCATGTGATTGGATTTTTTCGGGCTGTCATAGATAGGTTTACTATGTTCAATGATTTACTATTATGCTTTGATATTTTTTTTTAAGCATTTGTACCTTATTAAAAATCACCTATTATAAGCTTTTAGCCATAGCAACAAGAAACTCAACTATTTGATTAAATGCTTTGGTAGACATGTATGAAAAATGTGGTAGCATAGACAAGGCAATGAATTTTTTGATAAAATGTCTCAAAGAAATCTGGTCTCATGCTGATGGAATGCCATTCAAATCCATATAGCAGCAAGGCAACAATAATGATTGCCATGGCATTCCATTTCCATGTGACCACATTTCTTTCAGGAATTTTATCAAACACTTCACTACCTTCTCTATGTTGTTGCTTACCATTATGCTTTGGTAGATTTGTTAGAATCATGTGTAGCTTGTTCAAAAGAACCTATTTTAGGATTTTAGCCATAGTAGCAAGGTAGTGAATAGTTTTATAGAATGTTTTGATAGAAATGTATGAAAAATGTGGTAACATAGTGAACTGTTACAAATAATTCCTCAAAGAAATGTGGTCCCTTAGTGAAGGACTTCCATAGCAAGATGGATTGTCATGGCAGTCCTTCACCTGGAGACCACATTTCTTTGAGGCATTATATGAAATAGCTCACTATGCTACCACATTTTTCATACATGTATACCAAAGCATTCTATCAAATTGTTCTCTGCATTGCTGCTATGGCTAAAAGCCTAACATAGGTTCTTTTGAACAAGCTACACATGCTTCCAAAAAATCTATCAAAGCATAATTTTCAATATAGATTTTCATCACTTTGAACACCATGGATAAATAGTCAACATGGATTATTAAAAAAATGTATCAAAGCATAATTGTAAATATTGATTGTTATTGCATTCTAGCACCATTATCATGGAATGCCATGACAAGCGATAGACAAATAATAGAAATAGTTCATTGCCAACACTATGGCTTGTCATGGTATTCCAATCACCATGGTGTTGCAATGCCATGAGAATCCATATTTACTATTATGCTTTGATATTAAACACCTGATGTTTTCCAACAAGCATATACATGCACAATACAATTGGAAGTTGGAAAACACAGTGTGAGCTAAGTATATGTCTGCCAAAGCACACTAGCAATCCATAGATAAGAAATCCTACAAAAAAATAGTTCATTGCCTTGTATATGGCTTGTCATGGCATTCTAATCACCATGGTGTTGCAATGCCATAACAATCCATATTTACTATTATGCTTTCATAGTAAACACCTGATGTTTTTCAACAAGCCTACACATGCACAATATGATTGCAAGTTCGAAAACACAGTGGCAACCCATAGATAAGCAATCATACACATAAATAGTTCATTACCTTCCCTACATAAATCAACCTTTATATAGTACTATCCAAATTATGTTGAACAGTATGCAATCAGCCAATCAGGTTGACTAATATCTATTCATGGCATCTATTATTGTCCTAATTCAATGCAGATCCATCATATGTTCAAAAAGTTATAGTGTAAAAAGTAGAAAATTCGACCTCTTAAGATTGGAAATAATATCCTTATGATACTAGTCACAAAAAAACCGATTAAATTTGTGATATGACTTAGCTTGGAGATGTCAAACACAACCTCCATGATTGTTTTTTAGAACTACAAGTTGCCTTAGACTAAATCTACTTTAATGAAACCATATACCATAAATATCTACAACACTCTAAAGTAAATGGTAAAATACATATAAGATAATGGATATTGTAATTGAAAACTGAAAAACTTAGTTTTAGGTGAGTATATGTTTGCCAAAACACAATGGCATGCCATATATAAGCAATCATACAAACAAATAGTTCATTGCCTTGTCTATGGCTTGTCATTTCATTCCAATCACCATAGTCTTGGAATGCCATGACAATCTAGATCTACTATTATGATTTGATAGTAAACACACAATGCTTTCCAACAACCATATACATGCAGATTGATTGGATGTTGGAAAACATATTGTGAGGTGACTATATGTCTCCCAAAATACAATGGCATGGAATATATAAGCAATCATACATAGAAACAATTCATTGCCTTGTCTATGGATTGTCATATCATCCCAATTACCATGGTGTTGGAATGTCATGCCAATCCAAATCTACTATTATGCTTTCATAGGAAACACATGATTTTTTCCAATAGCTATATAAATGCATAATGTGATTGCCAATTGGAAAACACAGTTTGTGGTGAGTACATGTCTGCCAAAACACAATGGCATGCCATAGATAAGAAATCATACATATAAATAGTTCATTTCCTTGTCTATGGATTCTCATGTCATTCAAATCACCGTGGTGTTGGAATGCCATGACAATCTACATCTACTATTATCCTTTGATAGTAAACATGCAATGTTTTTCGGGAACCATTCACATGCATTCTATAATTGCAAGTTGGAAAACACAATGGAAAGCCATAGATAAGAAATCATACTTACAAACAATTCATTGCATTCCAATCACCATAAAACCACATTTCTTTGAGGCAATTTTCAAACTGTTCACTACCTTGTCTCTCCCATTGCTTACTAATATGCTTCCATAGATAACGCAATGAACTATTTTTAAAAATGCCTCAAACAAGTGCGGTCTCTTGGAATGCCATGACAAAAAAATACAATTTTTAGTTGCTATTTTCATTATAGTATGAATGAATTAATATCTTTGAAAATAGTATTTGGTTGCATAGGTGGAGTTCCCTATAGTTGTGGGTATAGTTTCACAATATATTGTTGATACCTATACTGAAGAGGACAATATATATTTGCAAGAAAAATTTCTTTGCTTGTTAACTAAGTTGTTTCCCACTTTCTAAAAAAATTTGGCTAAGGCCTGTCCATCTGCAAATATCGCTCTAAATATCTGCAAGCAAAGGGAGGAACTAAAAGGAGAGCAAAAGAACAATCCTGACAAGGGAAAAAGAAAATAGATTCTAATTGTACTGATTGAAGGGTAGAGTAGCAACGATCCTGGTATTTCATTAAATGAGATGGTTGTAGTAGAGACACTGGGGACACTTGGAGACTCAAGTAATACAATACAACCCCTCTAGGAACTAGGCTCGAAACATTTTTTCATCTCTTTTTAGTTATAAATGGTAATAGGTCTGGTACATATGTTACATACATGTACAACCTTATACAATTGCACATATGTAACTACATGCTATAGGTATATATGCAAATATTTTGTAGATGGTACTTGGAACAGTGTTAATATCAAATGACAAATTTATTGTATCAAGGGCAGTGTGGGGATATGTATATTTTGTAACTGGGGCAATAGGATGTTATAGCATATGTAGGGCTTCCTAGAGGATTCATATTGATGCAATTATTTTGTAAAAATAATGTCGAATAAGAATGTCTGCGAAAAAATAGTGGCAAGCCATAGATAACCAATCCCACATAGAAATAGTTCATTTCCTTGTATATGGCTTGGCATGGCATTCCATTGACCATCAGAGAAAATTTATTTGAGCCTTTTTTCCAAATAGTTCACTCCCTTATCTTTGTTGTTGCTTACTATTATGCTTTCATACACAAGGTAGTGAATTGTTTCAAAAAGTACCTCAAACAAATGTGCTCTCATGGAATGCCATAACAAAAAAATATAATTGGAAATTGCAATTATCACTCTAGAATGAAGGATTTAATATATTTCAGAATCTTACTTGGTTGTGTAGGTGGAGTTCCCTATAGTTTTGGATATAGCTTTTAGCTATGTAATGTGAACTAAATGCATAACTGCTTTTAGGTTGACTATGTAAAAAACCTATATTGTAATTTAAATTTTGTCATCTATCTATGAGCATCTACTTATTAGTTACGTAATGTGAAGTAAAGATTTTGGTTTGAAAGATGTGCAATGGAATGGAATGGAAAACAAAGGGTGTTTACATACCCAAAAACCATCGTAGTTTTCAAGCCTCTATATGTACGTGTGCATTACAAATAGAAAGAACACTAATTTCTTGAGATTATCACTGATAATGAGTAAAATTGTTAAAAGTGGTGAAACACAGTGTTAATTCTTCTTGGGAAATAATGGGTGTCTATAAAACAATGCCTTTCATTACATTTCTAGGGTTTAAATAACAAAAGATTCTAAAAACTTTGGACATCAAAAATCTGGAAATCGTTGATTAGTATTGCAAAAACCAAGCAAACATCTAATATCCCTATGAAATAAAACATCATGATTCGAAATGTAAACAAATGACAAGAATGATCAAAGCACATAAAACATGAAGTAAACTTATTTCATAGTGGATTGGTGCCAATTTTTTGTGTAGGAAGCAACCCTTTCCCAATCCATGATAAGCAAACGATGCCAAATGAAGAGCAAGATTAGTTCTCACATGTAGAGAGTAACCTTGCATAAAATGTGTTGTTCTCCAATTGTATTGTTGTGCCTTGCATTTATAGATTCAAGGTTAGGATATTGAAAGATTTTGGATGAATGTGGGATCATTCATGAGCCAATGACAAGATGCCACATGTCAATATTTGAGAGGATGAGAAATGTGCAAGTTTTGGCCAATGTGCCAATTTCAAATTTAAATTTTGTTGAAATGACATGTTTTGGGGGGATGAAAGGTGAAATAAATGCTAAGTTGACTTGTGCAAGAGACATGTAAGAGACATGTAAGAGCATTTAATGCTTTGTTGGAAGGGACAAGTCCTTTGGAGGGAAGATTCAAATTGACAAAATACTCCATTTTGATACCATTTTTAAAGTAATTAGAAGAATTAATAAATCAAAGAAATAATTTATTGGTGCAAGTGGGTGGGTTAGTTAATAGTTTATATTTGACTCAAGTTGATTCAAAAGCTGGAGAATGACTGATTATGATTAGAAGTTAATTAATTCAGATTAATTAGCTTGGAGGATTTTAGGGGTTTTAGTATTTGATTTAAATCATTTTGATTTATTGAATCAAATGAGAATAACTTAAGGACTTAATGAAATAATTTGATTTATTTAATTAAGCATGATGAAGCTTAGGGAATTAATCAATAAATTGTTTTAATTGATTAATAGCATAATTGGATGTTAATTAGAGCGGGATGCATGATGTTGATTATTTTACGTGTCTACATTTTTGCCCTCTTTGAAGCAATGTACTCACTGCATTGGTTAAGAGAATGATGTTGCCGACATCGAAATTAAAAAAAAAATCTCAATTTTTTTGGATGCCCCAGTGGAAAGAAGTACATTAGTACATTGCCCCCTCGAGAGATTGAGTGAAAGATTCAATTTGAGGTTGATCTCATGAGAAAGAGATTCAAAATGGATGTATGGATGGCTACGACTATATGATAATGATGATGTAAATGAGATGTTTGGAAGATGCTTAGAATAACAAATTTATATTATCGTAAACAACTTAGATGATTATGCAATGCATGTGAGTTGGATGAGATAAATGATGTCATTCTACATGATGATATGATGTGATTATGCAGAATTAGAGTGTACATGCAGGATGGATACATTGTTAGTGTGAAAGAGGATAGATGAATGAAATATATCAACCCTTGAATCCAAGAAGATGCATAATTTCAACAAGCCAACTTTATTAGAAATGATGATGACTAACGATGATGTATTTCTTATCCAAGGATGGGAGAGGTAAAGAGCATAACTTTCCTTATGTTTGATAACATACATAGGTGCTATACATCAAGGTATTAAGAACCAGGATGGCCTTCCACCTAGTGTGATGGACTTTGACTCGACAATCAAATAGGAGTGCTCTTGTTCACACTTGACATACACAAACCTTGCTAGGACGGACCCAACAAATCAAGTATTCACCAAGTTATATTAATAGAGTGTCCAACAAGCATATCAAACAAACATATAATGATCATTGCCCCACTCCTTTCTCTCTAAACCTGTTTTGTTTAGGTATCATCGAGAGGTCCTCAGAATGAGCGCAAAATAAGATAAGTCAAAAAGACTAGAGATAAACCAAGCAAACAAGCTAACGTTCTTCATACCGCTAGCCACAGCTAAACTACTATGGGGTACCTGATGCTTATGTCCATCATGGGAAGGATTCATCCTAGGACATGTAGTGATCAGGGTTTTGGTGAGACTGATTTGGTGATAAGCTATTGATACTTTGAGTTGACCAACTTTCTTTCTTATTGATCTAGACTTTTGAGATTTTGATGATTAGGTGTTCACTTTGGAACCTTCTAAACTTTCTTCTGAATGCTTCATCAAAGGATGAAGGCAAGGATTGATTTTATTAAGAGTGACGTTTATTGCAGGTGAAAGTGAGATGGGATGGGTGCACCATTTTGGGTTTTTCATATATTTGGATGTTTTTAATGTTTTGAAATGTTTTGAGCTTGTTTTAATTTTCAGCTTTTTCAATGTTTTTGGTATTTTGAGATTTTATAAATGTTTTTAGATTTTGGTGTCTCAAGGGCTGATCAAGGATGGCCTTGGCCTACATTTAAGCTTAGAGATGATGTAGTTCAGATGACAATTAACTTGACTGCTAATGAGATAGATGAGCAAACAGATTGCCATTGGGACGGATGCTTAAGGACTGACCTAAAATGTCTCGAGGGATGATCAAAGATCAACCTTGCCTGCATTCAAGCTCAGAGATATCATAGTTCGGCCAGATGACTCTATTTTTTATTTTTATAGGTTTTGACATGTTTTTGATTTTTGATATGATTTGGATTCTTTTGAATTTTTGATTATTTTTTGAATGTTTTTTATTTTTTTGCATGATTTTGACAATTTGGATATGCGATGATATTGGTGCTCTATTTTAGGATCTTGTTGAAAACCAAGCTAAGGTTGATTGATCAGATTGATCTATTGATAGTTTGACTAAGTGTGTTAAGTCAAAAAAAAGTGATAATGCACTTGTAAAATTGAGGAAGTTGTGTTATCTTAGAGTAAACTCGTACAAGAGGGGGTGGTTTGACTAAGTGTATTAAGTCAAACAAGTTGAGGAACGGATTGGATAATTTGACTAAGTGTGTTAAGTCAAACAAGATGATAATGAACTTGTAAACCCAAGGAAGTTGTGTTATCCTAGAGTAAACTCGTGCACCAGATGATAGTTTGACTAATTGTGTTGAGTCAAACAAGGTGATAATTGATTGGATTCAATTGATCAAGATTTATGAAGCTTGATTTGGAACAAAATTGTTCTGATGATTTGATGTGACGCTGACGTGCAAGTTAGATGCGACCGGTATGAATTGTTTGGATTGATGTTCAATGAAAGATAAAGCATGATAAGGAATATCATCTTGCAAAAACATGCCATGGGCTAGTGACTTGGTTTTTTGGCTCACAAATGCTTTGACCTATTTACTTTCATGTTTTCCAATTTTTGGATCACCACATAAGTTGGATGATATATATCAAGATTTATTCTTGAAGCAAGATGCGAATATCTACCCCCAGTGTCTAGCAATATATGGAATTCCATGGGTGGATTTTTGGATGAATGGATATGAATTATCTTGCAATAAGATAAGGTGTTTAAACAGAGGAATACTCATTCAAATAATGCTTCAAGGCTCACATAATGTTTGGATTGGATAGGATTAGTGAAAATGACCCATGTCAAGATGTTTTCCATAAACAAGTGTAAAGTGTTTACCAAACCTTTATCAAGATCTAGATAAGGTAGATAGATGGCAGTGGGTTGGTTAAATGGTTTGTGGATTAATAGATGATATGGGTACAATGTTGGCTTCATTTCGGATGAGATGAGATGCTTTCTCTTGAACTAGCGCACACAGATGCTCGATTCAAAAAATGATGCCTATTTGCCAAGTTTTCATCATGGTACTTGTCCAAAGCGCCACCGAAGTGGTTTTCGCCAGAGGAGGATTTTTTTCTTTATCGTTTTCAATCCTTTTTTCTAATTTTTTTTGGATTTTTGTATTTTTTGATTTTTTTGTATTTTGTTAGAGATTTTAAGGTGATGCTGAACTACCTCGTACTAGGGATAACTTTAAGAAAACCCCCCCTCAACAAAGGTGTAAAATCCTCATGAATCTTACCTTTTATTTGAAAAAATTATTAATTTTTGTTGGTGAATCTTATGCACTTTATTCAAAAATTTGTAAAATCCTGGCGAATCTTAATGAATAATTGGTAAAAAAAAAATAATCACACTGCCGAATCCTAGTGAATAATTAGTAAAATGATTATTTACAATGGTGAATCTCTCCTTTAAAAATTTTCATAGTTGGTCGGCACAGTTCCCCCATCTTTTTTTCTTTTTTTGAATATTGAAGTAGGGGCCCAGGGGCGGCAACCACCATCGGGGTCAAGGGCCAATGCCCCTTGCAGGGGTGAAGGGGGCATTGCAAGTTCATTCCATGAGTGAATATCGACGTGAGTGAACATCATCGGTGAGACACTTAGGGATGTCTTGCCGATACAACAATTTGTATGCACTTAGTGAATTTTGTGAATTTATATGCACGTGCCTTATAAAAATGTTGTTGAGTCCCAAAATTTGTTGTGGGCCATATGATCAAATTTAATCGTGTGGCCCAAAACAAATTTCAAGCCTCAACAACCTTTTTAAAAGGCACATGCAAATAAAGTCACGAAATATACTTGCAGCTTTCGATTAAAAAGATAATCGATGGCAATAAATAATAAACCTATTCAAGGCTAAAATATCCCTAAAATGAAATGGTAAAAAAATATTAGTGGCGATATTTCCCAAAAATTAATTATAAGAATATAAAATTACTGGCGAATATAAGTAATATTTGTATTTATAGTATAAACTACTAGCGAATCAGTTCCAATGACGCGTCATTTAAAAATAAATGCATTGGTGAATTAATCGAAACAAATTTATTTTTTTGTAAAAACCTGGCAATTTGGCATCCTTTCTACCTTGTATTATTTGCCATTTTTGGAGATCTCGATTTCAAATATTCACCAATTGGCGAAGATTTTCCACTAAAGTTTTCCCTGCCTAGTACTACTAATGTTGATGCTTTTGTCATAATGTGCCATCGATATCCTTCTTGAAGAAGATGTTTTCCCAAGATACGTGCACTTGAAAGCAACTTTTGAGATTCTTGATCTGCTTTGCTGATACCGGTGTTAATTCTATCTTTCTGCGCACATCGCAATACAGTTCCTTTTGAATCCTTATGATGAAGGGTTGTTTCCAATACATGGTCAATGTGAGAATTGGATATCATGTGTGGAGGCGTGGATGGAGTGTGTTTAGGATTAAAATATGGATTGGTTGACAGTTTGGAACCTTTAACTCTCCAAACTTGGGAAGATGAGCGATTATGGATGGATACAGAAGCGTGTGTGGAATTAGGACCAAATGCTCGATAATCTTTGTACGTCATTTGAGAAGCTTGCTTTTTCCTTTTTGGACATCCTTGATATATACCTTTCCCTTTTTGATTTTGACCCATAGTTTATTTGAGTAATGGAGTTTGATAGGGATAGCCTTTCTTTGTAATCTTTGGTATCCATATGTATTTGATTTGTCCTTCATGCTTCAGTACTTCTTTTTCTTTGATGACTTTCTTCATGATTTGATTCAAAACCTTCTTTTGAGGTTGGTCCCAATTCATGGATGGAGTGATGGGTGGATGAAGATTCATGACGTGGCTGGTTGTAGTATTGGCATTGGTTTCATCATAAGTATTCTTCATGCTCCCTATGTTGATGTTTGCTTGAGATGAAGTTGCCCCCAGTTTTATAGAGGTATCACTGATCTAATTATATCCCTTGATTGTTTAATAACCAAGGCCTTGATGCTTAGGATTTCTAACAATTTACACTGGTTCCAGGATATCCTGTTCATGTAGGCCTAATCCTCGACATTGATAATTCATCTATTGAAAAGAATTATTTGCAATAGGATATGATTTACCTTGGAAACACGGTGCTAATCCTTCTGAGCTCTGTTGTGGACCTTCAAAAGTGTTAGCTTCTTTATTGATGAGATGGCTTCCTCTAAGAAAGGTAAGTGATCCAAGTTTATAAGTGGTAGGATCGTCCATATGTGGGATGAGTGCTTGATTGATATCTTTAGCATGATCTTGTGAGATATCATATTGTAATGCTTCTTTGAGAGGTGTTGGTGATTTACTGTCCACATACAAGTCTTCCTCTTGACTCCTTTCACTAGATGTTTCCGATTCACAAATTTAGTAGAAGACTTCTTCATGATCTACTTCTGTTAGGTGTCCATAAGATGTTTCTAATCCACAAGTTCTGTAGAAGCCTTCTTCATGACCCATTTCTGCTAGGTGTCCACAAGATGTTTCTGATTCACAACTTCTGTAGAAGTCTTCTTCGTGATTTGTTTCTGCTATGTCTCCAAATTTCCCTACATCTTGGTCAAGTGTACAAATGTTAAGAGTAGGAGACTCTTGTTCCTTGGTAATGATTTCAAGAGTATGAGACTCTTGTTTTGAATGAAGATCATCTACGTGTCCATCCAAAGAAAGAATCTCATGAGTAGATGGAGGAGTATGTGATATATGGATATGGTCATCATTTGTGACATTTTTTATAGATAGAAGACTGCCCATTAGATCATTGTAGTATCTTGGAGATACAAATTCTTGATCTTAGTTAATGTCGAAATTGCTTTCAACATGCTTTGGATGAATTTCTTGACATGGGTCAATTTCAAAGGGTGAATTTCTTACAAAGGGTTCTTGGGTATCATCCTTAGGCATGGAAAATGGCTTAATATCCACCTATTTTTTGAATGGATTTGGATCAAGTGTAAAGTCAAAGGATGTCAATATGTCTTGGGCAAGACCATTGCTAGACCTTGATGGAAGATTTTGATCATCTTTTGGAATAAGTTCTTGAGATATGTCCTTTAACTCATAAGGCAATGTGGAGACATTTTCAATGTGATCATTGGTTGATGAATCATGGATTATGTCAATAGGATCAAATAATGTTAAAACATCTTGAAATAGATCACTAAAAAGTGGCTCTTGATGAATGTTGATTTGATCACTGGATGGGGTAGACATACCTTCACAGTTCTCATTGAGGGATCAATTGTTTTCAACAATTGTGATAGAGAAATTGCCAATGCCTTCAACCATAGGTTCAGGTGATGTTGAGATTTCTTTGTTCGGCATCATTGGTGAGTTTTGATTATGATTGTAAAGTGGCCCTTGGTGTGTGTTGATTTGATCATTGAATGAGATGGAAACATCTTCAATGTGTTCATTGATGGATTGATATTGATCACCATTTTCAACAAGTGTGTAGGAGAGATTGTTAATGCTATTGGTAGTGGTTGAATTCTAATTAATGTCTGCAATAGCTATTATCTTTTGATCAATCAGGTCTTGGATGAGATTTTTGAGTTGAATACAATCTGATGTTGTGTGTCCCTTTACTTTGTGAAAATCAAAAAAGTGTGTCTCGTCATAGCCTAGTGGTTTCACCATGGGCTCCTAATAATTCACATAAATGGGGACTTTAATGAGATTTTCTTGTATCAACCATTGCAAGACCAATTCGATTTGTTCCCCAAGTGGTGTGTATTTTCGTTTGTTACCTTGTGAGATTTTCACTTTAAATTGACCTTGTGGTGATTCATTTTGGAGATGTGGTGATTGATCTTTGAGATGTGGTGATTGAGTTTGTTGTTGATGTTGTTGATCTTGATATCCAATTTCTTCATATTGGAGATATCGTTCTTGATGCCGTTGTGGAGACAACTCAATGCTTTGATGACATGGTTGAATCAATGAAAGAGTGTATTGATTTTGGGGTGAATATGTCTCTTGGTGCAATGGATGACCTTCTTTGGCAAGTGAAGCAATTTGGTCCTGCAAAATTTGATCTTGGTCTTGATCTTGACACCTTTGATATGATTGACTTGGTTGTAGAGCAATCAAATTTGGAATGCCTCCTTGTGGTGTTTTCTTGGGATCATGGACAAGTTTATTTTGGATAATGCTCTGATTCGATGTGATGTTCTGATTTGCCATTGTAGGTTGACTTTGAACATTGTTGTGGTTGGGCATCATATCCCCTTGATTTAGGTAACTTAGATTTTGCATGGGGTTACCTTGACTTGAATCAACATATGGAGTTGCCAATATACTACTAGGATTTTGAACAACCTTGGTTTGATTGGCAAGCATATCTATCCCAAAGTTTACCAAGTGTGGATTCGAAATGGTCATGTTTGACAAACTTCTATTTGGCATGTATGGGTTTGGTGAGATAATGTTGTTTGGAAGACTCATGCATTGAGTGTTTGGTTGATAGATTTGTAGATTTGAACTAGGATTTAAATCTTCCACTGGGAAAGGTGTTCCAAAATTTAGATTGGGCATACTCTCATTCATTGTACTATTGAGGTTTGGAGGATATAATGATGCCATGCATAAATATGAGTTTTAATAATCAATTGGCGTTGCGAGACTTGGATGGTTTGGTTGATTTCGTTTACTCATGATGTCTGAGTTGAGTTTGAATTCCACATTTTTCTTGTGTCATGATCTTGTTTGGGCCATAAAATAGAGATCGTTTGATCTTAATCTTAGGCATAAAAGAGAGGATAACTAGGAAGGTCTAATGATCAAAAGATGATGATGAGATAAACAGGGTATGGATGGTATAGATGAGTGAAACTCTTCGAGAAATTTTAGGGGTGATGCTAAAATTGTAAGGCTTGGGTTGATTTTGATAGTTTGACCAAATGCGTTAAGTCAAACAAGATGATGGTGAACTTGTAAGCCCTAAGAAGCTATGTTATCCTAGAGAAAATTGCTCAAGAGGATGAATTGGCTAAGTGTGTTAAGCCAATCAAGGTCATTGTGAACTAGTAGACCTTAGGAAGTTGTGTTATCAAGAGTGTTGATAACTTGACTAGGTGTGTTAAGTCAAGTGTAATGATGTTGATTTTTCCTCTAAGTTTAGCATGGATGATATTTCAAAGTTCTTAAAAGTTTGTTGGTGAAATGGGATTTGATTTTGATGTTTGGAATGGATGAAGTGTTTGACTTGATTCTAGATGAACCAAGGTTTTGAAGAACATGCTTTTCCCTAAGACCGTTTCAAACCAAAAGATCAATGTTTGTATGAAAAACCATAAGATAGAAGATTGCAAGCACATGTGTGGGGTTCAATTGATCTTTTATCTTGCTTAGATTAAGTTCTTTTTACCACAAACACTTTCTTGATTATGTTTTTCAAACTAAATGTCCAATGTCCTAATTTCCCTTTATCCCACAAAGTGTGTTATGCAGAAATCAAGGAAATCAAGGAAAAGGTTTCCTAGTGATGACTTTGGGAGAAACAAATTAAGATGTCTGAATTTTTAGAATTCTTCTAGAGATAAGAACCCCTAGGGACAAGCAGTAACATGTGGAAACCTCCAAAATATTTGTTCTTCCAAAGGGTTTGAAATTCTGATGATTCGTTGAATGTTTGTTTTCCACTATTTTGGATCCAAGTAATGCGTTTTGATTCCAAGCAAATGTACAACCCTAGGCTAGAAAAAGGCAATATTTGTCAGGTTCCCACTTGGATAAATCCAATTGTGCATATTTTGTGTGGATGAATAGATGCTTGACCACACAGGGTCCCCCTTATAGTGCACACATTTCTCAGGTCAGCCAAGCATCAGTACCCATGAATCTCCCATTGCATACTTTTCATCTCTATAACATAACCGCATGTATATGTGGGGCGGCTTCAGAGGACATGACCTTTTGCACCAACAAATATAAGGTATTTTTTGACTTCTAAAAATAATTTTGTAGTAAGGGCATCCGGTTTAGGGGGTGGAATGATAAACTCCTTGTGAGAGATCTCCCAACCCTTAGAACAAGGGCTTTATGCATCATAAAGATACTGGTGGACAGTTATCATGCCCCACTTCCCATTGTCCATGGCTTTCACCATGAACACAAATTTATATAGTGGTTTGGAAGAGCTTGGCTTTAGCCCATTACCGCTTGAGTCGTTCCCTTGAGATGAGTACTCTTTCCCACCAAGGAATTCCGTCTAAAGGTACACAATAGCGAGTAAGTGCATTCGTAGTTCGATCATCTTTGTTTGCGTGAACAAAGAGAGAACACTCATAATGGATTTTTCTCACACCAAACAAGTTTGTTCAATTTTAAGCTCCCAAATCTAAATGTGAAGGCAATCTTTTTGACAACTTAATATCACCAAAATGATTTTGATTCTCAAGATCATTATGAAGCACAAGAGAAGCACATCCACATTTAAATGATGTTAATTTGTGAAAAAGATTACAAAACATGACAAACACTTGTTCATTTTAAAGGCACCAAAATGAGATGTGAAGTTTGCCTTGTCCAATTTTAAAACCCAAACTAAAATTTAGTAGGTTTCTAATGTTCAGTTTAATCCAACTTTTGAAAAAAAAGATCAAGTCATTGATTGATTTTAACCCCAAATTTAAAAAGTGAGCTGGTTCAAAACATAAAACTAAAGCATGAATTGGAGCCCTGGATTATAACCATAAGCATTAAAAAAATGATTTTCAAGTCTTGATTTCAAATTCCTCAAACTTTGATTCATTTGCCTTTGTTTAATTTTTGATGCTTGATTCCAATGCGTAGCTCTGATGCCACCTTTGGTCTTTTTTCCTGTAATAATATTTAAAATCAGATTCTATGCAATTTCAAGTTGGCAAGCCAAGTAATTGGCTATGCAATG
>CM021106.1:635913619-636030232 GCA_007115665.2 Sequoiadendron giganteum | reverse complement strand
CAAAATATGATCCACTGCTTGCAAAAAACATTTCTCCCCTTAAGAAGAAAAGGATCCACTGGTGATTGGAGAAGCCAATCCAAATAGATGTGTGATACTAGAATCCAAATCATGATGATGTGTGTCTCTGAAAACTGCTGGCATGTCCACTTGTTGGAAAGAGATGATGGCAATCCAAGATCTTGTGAAGATTGATATTGAGGAAGCTACAAAGGCGATGAAGATGGCGAGCCAACAGTGTTGATGTGGTTGTCAAAAAAGAGGAGAGATAACCCCTCAAATTTGTCCTCCAAATTTGAAATGTGAGTCTCCATGAATAAGTGTGAAGCTCCTATCAAGAGATCATCCCAAAAAGTTCAATCAGGAAGACTATGGATGCCCTACTGCAAGAAGCCATTGGAAGCTTTCGAAGAAGCAACACAGAACTCAGAAGTAGCAATAGATGCAAGGACAAAAGAGTGGTCCTGAAAGAGAAGACATATGTCCTCAATAGTGTCATCTAAATCTGAAATGAGGGATTCTACAAGCAAGAAATGAATGTCTGGTAGAAATTGATCCCAATTAACTGAATCCAAAAAACATAAATGATCTCACTGCAAAGAATCACTGGAAGCTCTCGAATATAAATCTACAAAAAATGTTGTTGATGGTGTAGAATCACTGAATTGATCATCCATACAAGATGTGTCCAAATTAGATGAGGCAGAAAAAGTCTCAATATCATCAATAGCTTGGTTCTCTAAGGAGACATCACTTTCAAATGAAGATTCAGTGTCTCCATACAACTATTGGATGATGATCCAAGTAGTAACAGGGCACTCGGTGTGCTCTATGTGATGTAGAGTATCCTCAAAAATAGTAAGACAAATAAGTCCATAGACTATATCATTATTATTAAGCCATGCATTCTTTTCATCATAGTTACTTGGCTCAGGAATGAGTCTGAGGAGATAGGGTAGTAGATCCTGCTCAGGGGTTTCCAAGACAAATAGTTCTCTGAATCTAGCCTAACAATAGAGTGATGAAATTGATGTTTAAAATACATGATTAAACCCCCTAAATGAAACTTTATCTCAGTTCGTGATTAAAAGGTATAGTTCCCTAAAGAATGAAAACAAACCCCTTTTCACAATATGATGCATGAAGGGTGGGAAAGGTTTCCTTCAAAGGCCACTTGGCATGTTGGAGAGATCTCTTCCTACACCTTTACAAAAACTAATATGCAATTTGCTTTATTTAGCATTACGCATTAAAAGAAACACTATTGTTTGCAGACACATCACATGAGAAGAAGTATTGATGTTTTCTTAAGTTAGCTTAAAAATTTGTCTGTTGATTACAAAGAGAAAATTATGCTAACAATATATTTATTCATTTCTTTTCTTTAAACAAATAATTTTTTAGGTTTTTTTTTCATTTAGTACTTAGCATTTCCGGTCTATTTATTATGGTATTCTTATTTATTTCTTTCTATTAATTTGTTTTCCTATTTATTCATTTTTGTCCGTCTATGTATTTCTCTACACACCTATGTGACTATATATAAAATACATAATCATATGTTTTCTCATTTATGTTGTGTACTTATTTCTATTATAGAATTGTATGTTTGTTCATTTTTTTCTATACACACATACATGTTCTATATTTATATTAATATAACTTTACCATGTCATTACATATCAGTGATGCCATTTTCTACAAAGATACTCTCTCCATTAAAATACTAAGTTGAAATACATTAGTCTAGTCTATGCAAATTTTAATATTTAAATATAATTACATAAGTAAACTAAAACAGTAATCACAAAATGGACAAATGGAACACAATAGTATTTAGTTAGAACATACCAAAAAAAGGAATCAAATTTGTGAGTCATCAACTACAACAATAGTATGAAAATAATTAAACATTTGCCCACATGACAAGCATATAAAATTTTTTATGAATCTAAATAGACTTAATTCTAAATTCATATAACAATCATTCAAAAATAATAAAATGTTCTAATCAACAAAATAACAATTATATGAGTAATTATTTCTCATACACAAGAATAGAATCGAGTTTCTGGAGGTGAGTGTAGATGAAAAAATAGTTAAAATATGCTAATCAACAAAATGACAATTATTGGAGTAACTATTTCTCCATACACAATTAGGATTAAAATGGGCTTTCTAGATGTGAGTGTAGAGATGGAAATTCTTTGTACACAAAGGACTAAAATGATCTTTCATAGATAGAAAAAATTTAAATATTCAATTTTCCATAGGTGAGTATAGATCGAAAAAAGTTAAAATATTCTAATCTAACAGTTATTTGAGTAAATTGAATAACTGTTTCTCCATATAGAAAAGATTAGGATTAAAATTGACTTTTTGGGCTAAGTGTAGATAATGGAAAAACTCCCTACACAAAGAATTAAAATTAAGTAAGTGTTTCTTCATACACAAAATATTAATATTATGGATGTGAGTCTAGAGACAAAGGATTAATACGACTTTATGGACGTGAGTATAGATGATTATAGATACAAAAAAGTTAAATACTTGATTTTTCATAGGTGAGTATAGATGGAAAAAAAACTCAAAATACTCTATTCTAACAATTATATGAGGAATTGTTTGTCCATACACAAAAGATTAGGATTAAAATTAACTTTCTAGGTTTGAGAGTAGAGATGCAAAAACTCTCTACATGATTAAAATGACTTTCTCGATGTGAGTGTAGATAGAAAAAGTTAAATGTTTGATTTTTGAGAGGTGAGTATACATGGAAAAAGAAAGTTAAAATATTCTAATTTAACAATTATTTGAGTAATTATTTTTCCATAGACAAAAAATAAAGATTGACTTCTAGAGGTGAATGTAGATGGCAAGATACACAGGTTCCACTTATTGCTTGACTATTTAAATCTCTATAGATAGAAAAAACATCATATAATTTATCAAATTGATTTATTTTTTAATTTCAATTAAATTTTTTGATATGTTTTGTGTACTTATTTCTATTATATAATTGTATCTTTGTTCATTTTTTTTCTATGCACACATGCATTTTCTATATTTATATCAATAAAAATTTACCATGTCATTACACATCAATGATGCCATTTTCTTCCAAGATACTCCCTCTCCATTAAAACACGAAGTTGGAATGCATTACTCTAGTCTATGCAAATTTGAATATTTAAATATAATTACATAAGTAAACTAAAACATGTAATCACAAAATGGGATAATAGAACATAATAGTATTAAGTTAGAACATTAGAAAACAACAAGAATCAAATTTTTGAATAATGAGCTACAATAACAGTCAAATAATTAAACAATTTTCCCACATGACAAACATATAAGCAATTTTACCCCATTTTTCAATATCATTATGAGTGGTCATAGGGTGAGCAGTCACGGGCATGGTCACGGGTAGGAGAAAACGAATTTTGAATTTCAAATCAATGGTTGTAGAACTGGAAGTGAAGCAAGATCGAAGAATCAACAGTCAAATCAGGAGTTGGAACCGAGTCAAAAGCAAGGTAAGGATGACTAGGATGATGTGGACTCCAATGCCAAAATATAGGAGGACCCTAGGGGAAAGGAAATTTTGGCTTCTTTCTCTGCTACTTCTCCCATTGAAAAAATTGAGAAGGTTTGTGGGGAAGTGGGGACCACTGGCGGTTTAGTAGGCAACTGCAAGACCTAGACCTCACTTTTTGGGGTAAAACCTAATGCAAATTCTTCCTTCCCTCCTGTGCAAAATATCTCATACATTGCTAGAGGTAAGTTTGCTATTTCGATTCTTGATCTGATCATAGACCACAACATAGCTTTAATGGAACGAACCTTGGTTGGAAAGTTTATGGGTCCTAGACCAGATATTGAAGTGGTCAGGGAATTTGTTAAAAACAAATGGAGAACTTGTGGGAAAGTCTCTGTTGCTGCTCTTCCTAAGGGTTTTTTCACTTTTGAATTTACTTGCAAAGAGGATATTACAGCTGTGAGAGGTGGAGGTCCTTGGGTGATAGGAAAATCGTCCCTGGCTTTAAAGAAGTGGTCTTCCTACTTGGATCTTTCAGACTCTATCTTTGAGAATGTTCTAGTCTAGGTTCGACTTCCAAGCCTACCCCTGGAATACTGGAGTGAAGACATCTTCTTGGGTATTGTGAGCTCCTTTGGCAAGCTCCTTTCGATTGACACAATGACAACTACTAGAAAGAGATTGGTTTTTGCTAGGATTTGTGTGGGGGTGCCTCAGGAAGAAGATCTACCCTCATCGATAGAAATAAAGTCTAAGTTGGGTTCTTGGGAATAGAGTATAGAATTTGAAACCATCTTGTTTGCTTGCTTCAAGTGTAGGAAATCTGGTAATTGGGCAAAAAAATGCCCTCTTAATGCTGCCATAGAGAAAGATAAGCCAGTTGAACAGGGAAAAAAAGAATGGAAAAAAAAGAGGAATGACTCTAGAGAAGGAAGTAGGGAGATTAAAGAGCAGGAGTTAGTTATTGAAGTTGATATTTTGAAAGGCCCCTCAGAGATTGAAGCAATTTTGGAGGAAAAAGATGAGGTCCCTTTTGAGCCTCATATCCCAAAGTCTGTTCCTAAGGAAAGAGGTATTTTTGAGGGCACCCTAGCTGATGAAGGAGATCGGATCCTATCTCCTTCCTTCTCCCATATGACAGTCCCATCTGATAGAAATGATGAAATACCGGGTTTGGAGGATATTCCCAGTGAGGGCCTATCCTTGGTCTTGAATATCCCTCCTTTCCCCAAATTTTCTGGTTTTCCCTCCCCAATGGGTGTGGAACACCCGTTGGAGATCAGTTCTGTTGATGGGGTTTTAGAACCCCTTGAAAAATAGGATCACTCTGCCAACCTCTCCAGCAATGCTTTGTGTTGTTAGGAGAATGGTAACATGGATACATTACCTTGGGAACAAAGATTACCAAACAATAAGGATTGGGAATCTAGCAGAGAGACGGACAGTCAAGAAGAGACTGATAAAGAAGTTATGAAAGAAGAAACCTAGAAAAAATAAACAAGGGAAGACCCCAAGTGGCATTTCTACCAGATGTAGAGGCAAGGCTGATTGTGGTGCGACAAAAAACTCAAGAGGTAAAAAGTCTTTGAAAAAGAAAAGAGAGTTGAATAGTTTTCAAGATATAGCAGGTGGATCTTAGAAAACCATCCCGGAGTGTCTCAACTCTCGTGGTACTTAATGAAGATTATGTCTTGGAATATAAGGGGACTCAATAGCCCCCACAAGTAGGATGTTCTCTACAACTTTGTTAGAGATCACAAATTGGATATTCGTCTGATTCAGGAAACTAAAATGTCTAAGGAAAAAATTGAAAAAATGAAACTCTTTCAACACTATTGCAACCAGGGTAATAATTCTAATGGTGCTTCAGGTGACATTGTTACTTTCTAGAATTGCCACAACATCAAAGGTGATCCGATTTTGGAAGTTACGAATCACATAGTTACTAGATTCACTCATATAAGAGATAACTTCAGTTGGATTCAAATGAACATTTATGCTCCTAATGGAAAAGGTTTGAGGAAATCGTTTTGGCTGGAATTAGCCTCCATTAGAAGGATTTTTGATAAAGAAGCTTGGATTGTTATGAGGGACTTCAACACCCCCTTAATGAATGGTGAGAAATTTGGGGGATCTTAGATCAACTTAGAAAGTAAAGAGGATCTTCATAATTTTATTGATACTCAAGGGCTGATAGATCTGGACCTTCTTGGAGCTGCCTTCACTTGGTCAAATTGCAAAAAGGGGATGGACATCATTCAGGTCAGATTAGATAGATCTTTGATCTCTAAACATTGGTATTTTGATTACTTTTGCTCCCTTAAAGCTCTCACTAGAATAGGCTCTAATCGTTCCCCAATCAGTTTCACTATGGATCCTATAAAAAAGAAGAAGAATACCCCCTTTAGATTTGGAAAAATATGGATTTCCCATCCTGCTCTCAAAGAGGAATTAAAGAAATGGTGGAATATAAGTATTCAAGGTAGTGCTATGTTCAGAATCGCTAAAAAATTAAGGGTAGTGAAATGTAATCTTAAAAAATGGAAAAAGGATTATTTTGGGAACATCTTTAAGATCAAGTCCGAACTTCAGATGGATCTGGGAGCAATTCAACTCAAAATTCAGAATGAGGGTTACTTGAATGATACTAAGGAAAAAGAAAATGATCTCCTTATGAAGATGGATGACATTATTGGGAAGGAGGAGGAGTTTTGGAAAACAAAAAGATCAAGAGCTCTTTGTCTATTGGCTGGATATAGAAACACAAGGTATTTCCACCTTTCGGCTTCTAAACATAGAGTTGTTAAAAGAATATCCCAAATAGATGTGAATGGTACCAATTTTTTGGAGGAAGAGGATATAAGGATGCAAGCGAGTTCCTTCTTTAAACTTCTTTTGTCGGCTAGTACTGAAATAAACTAGAATGAGCAAGATCTGTTGGTGGAAGCTATACCAAGAATTATCAACCAAGAGAACAACTCTTTTATGACTGTTATCCCCACCAATAAGGAAATCAAGAGGGCTATCTTTTCCTTTGATGGGAATAAAGCCCTGAGGCCCGATGGTTTTCCTCTGTTCTTCTTCCAATGTTTTTGGGAGATTGTTGAAGAAGATGTGGCTAATGCTGTTAAGGAATATTTTGGAGCCAAATGTCTCTTAAAAGAACTAAATGCTACTTTCTTGGTCCTCGTCCCCAAGAAACCTGGAGCTGACAACTTTGAGGATTTCCTTTTAAAGCTTGATATTTCAAAAGCCTATGACAGAGTTGACTGGGTTTATTTATTTAAATTCTAAAGGCCTTTGGCTTTAATAATAGGGTGGTTCAAATGGTGGAACAACTTGTGTCCACAACTTCCATATCGGTTATAGTCAATGGTTCCCCGACTTCCTTTTTTCAGAGTACCAGAGGTCTCAGGCAGGGTGCTCCTATTGCTCCTATTTTATTCACTATTATGGCTGAAAGCCTAGGTAGGAACCTAAAAAAATTGATTGACTTTAAAGTTATCTCCGAGCTTAGACCATCCTTGGGCAACTTGGTGTGTTCTCATCAACAATTCGTTGATGATACTATGCTCATGGATCAAGCTTTTGTGTCAGAAGCTAAATCTATTAAACAAATGCTTGATAAGTATGGGAGAGCTTCAGGACAGTTGATCAATAATAAAAAAAGCTCGCTATTCTTTTTCAATACTCCGGCTCTTCAACAGACCAAAATCGCCAGATTTCTGGATTGTAAGGTGGAATCTCTTCCTGTCACCTACCTTGGTCTTCCTTTAAGTTTGAAACCTCCTAATGCCTTCTAGCTTTCGTTGGTGGATAGATTCAGTAAAAAGCTTGCAAGTTGGAAAGGTGCTCTGCTTAGCCAAGCTGGTAAGCTTTAGCTCCTCAAAGCCTCCCTTCAGAATCTCCTTATCTATGCCTTGAGCCTCTTTAAGATCCCTGCCAAATATGTTGACACAATTGAAAAAATTCAAAAAAGATTTCTTTGGTTGGGTGTTGAGGAAAATAAAAGAATTCCTTTAATTGACTGGAATCTGGTCTGTAGACCTAAAAAGAACAATGGACTTGGGTGAAGAAGAATCAGATCTATTAATAAAATCCTTTTGGCTAAGCAAATTTGGAGAATTTTCTCCTCCTCCGGGGAGTGGATTGATATTATGGCTAGTAAATATCTTGATAACAATTTCTCTTCCATTATTAATAAGGACCCCCACCTTCTTCCAAGAGGATCTATATGCTGGAACAATTTAATTATTGGAAATAAGATTGTGGAGGAAGGTATTGGCTGGCAAGTGAGAAATGGTGATAGCACCAGATTCTGGGAAGACAAATGGATTTTTAAGGAACCCATGATAAATATCAATCCCTTCAGAGATTGGGTTGAGAATTGCAAGGCTAGGTTTGACACTTTTGTGAAAGATTACAGAGTGAATGGTAATTGGGTGGACTTATGCAGAGTTAGTCTGGCTTTGGCCCCCATCCAGATTATGTTGCTAGCAATTAGACTTAGCTCGGAGCAGCTGGGGGACCGTGCGGTCTTGTTTGATGATCCCTCTGGCAATTTTTCTGTGTCTTCTACTTTTTCTAAGCTCACTTCTTCTTTGGATCATCCTCCCTTTTGGTCTAAAGCTTGGTGCAGTAATTCGATACCTAAAATTAACATCTTTTTTTGGATTTTTCTTCAAAATAAGTTGCTAACTATTGACAACTTGTGTAAACGGGGATTTCAAATACCTAATAGATATTTTCTTTGTAAGATGGATGTTGAATCTGTTAATCATTTATTCCTTCATTGTTCTTTTGCTGCTTCTCTTTGGGAAAACTTTAATAGATTATGGAACCTCTCTTGGGTCTTTCCAATGTTCATTGAAGAACTTTTTTCTCAATGGAAAGCCCCAACAAGGAATCCTTTACTTAGATTTTTTTGGGAGCTATCATTTCCTCATATAGCTTAGGGCATTTGAAAAGAACGCAACAATAGAATTTTTAGGGGCAAAGAAGCCTCTGTGGATTATGTCTTTGATAAAATTGCCAAATCTCTAAAGGAAAACTTCAGTGTCGTGGCCTAGAAGGATAGGAAGACCTTGAATGTAGAGTTTTCAAACTATGATCTTTGTGTTGCTAAGGAATGGAACTTAAACCCCATACTATCTAGCTTTACTATGAAGGCTAAAAAGGACAGAGAGGGAGTTTGCTAGACTTTTTTGCCTAACGGGTGGATCAAAGCTAATTTTGATGGTGCGGCTAAAGGAAATACGAGGGCAGCGGGCTGTGGAGGAGTAATAAGGGATTCCTATGGAAACTTCATGGGTGCGATGGCCTCTCCTCTTGGATCTCAAACTAATCACCTGGCGAAGGCGGTTGGTGCTTACCATATTATAAATTTAGCCCAAAGTCTCAATATTAAAAACTTATGGCTTGAAGGAGACTCCAAAAATATAATTGATTGCCTCCGTGGTAGGTCTCCTCCCTCGTGGACCATCAAATCATGGATTGATGAAGCTAAATTGAAATTGGTCAAGCTTGAAAAGGTTAAAATAACACACACCTATAGAGAAGCCAATGCTGTTGCAGATTTTTTTGCTAATGAAGGAGTTAAGAGTAAAGAAATGTGTACCTAGCTTAATAATAGCGATCTAAATATTAAATTATGTGCCCTATTAAATTATGATAAATCACATGGTAAGGCATCATGTTATCCCTTTAATGAGGACAGGTTGGATCTTTCACATCACAATCATTAGATTGTATGGGACCGAGCTCTATGGAGTAATTTGCAAGTTTACTTCGCACGCTTTGTGGGTGCTTAGATTTGGCGGGGCCAATTTTTGTAAGGATTGTGTTTGGTTCTTCCTCACTATGTCGATCGATATGGGTGGGGATAGAAAGCGAATTGAGCCAGACAGCTATGAAATCCACATGAAAAATGCTAAGGTTTGGAACAAGATAAAAAGTGGAGGTCTTATTCCTTTTCTAGAGAAGCTTCATGGTTTTGATATGGAGGCTACGAATCTCTTTGCCAAAAATTGGCATGATGGTAACTTGATTATGTTCGGCGAGAATGTGGAGCTCACTGAAGATTTAACTGCCAAAGTTACGGGATTACCTACTAATGGGAAGAAGTTTTTTAGGGATAAGGCTTACTCTGATGAAGCCATTATCAGATTCCCCAAAAATGACAAGGAAAAGCAAAACTTGGTAAAAATTACGAACAACTACTTTGATGTTGACTCCATAAAATCTATATGGAGAAAGGTCCTTCGGGCTATTATGGAGTATATCATGGTGGACAGGCATTTTACTAAAGTCTATGGGTACCACTTCACCCTCCTCAACCATTTCCATCACAAGGTAAGGGTTTATATCCCTTATTATCTCTTCTGCTCTCTGAAGAAAAGTATGGAGGACAATAAAAAGAACCCCAAAAGATTTCCTATTCTTCATACTAGGTTAATTAGGCTTATTTCTGAATATTTGCATGTGCATGCCCCTGCTACCTCGAAAGCCAACCCATATGTTGATAGTGATGATACTGAGCCTAGTGGCTCGGAGTATTTGCCTAACCCTTGCCTTGGCCCAAAAGCCCCTAGTTTGCATGTTGGCCCTTCCAGGGAACCGGGTAAAACCCGGGTTGTGTTTGAGCCCAATTGTCCTCCTCCTAAGATCAGCCCTGCTGGAAAGACTACCTAGGCTAAAAGCCTTGTCTCTTACACCGAAGATTCCTCTGAGTCAGAGGTAGCTGATACCAACATTTTTGTGCACTGTGTGGACCCTTTACCGGATACACACAATGTCGACAATTCCTTGTTAACACTGGTAAAGAGCCCTCCCTGGATTTTCTCAACCTGGCTAAACCCAATTCTGAGTTAGATTCTAAACTCCTTGATTGGACCTTCTCTGAGATCAATGAGCTTAAAATTAAAACCTAGGCCCTGCAAAACAAGATCGAGGAAATGGAGGTTAAGATTGCAGAATTGGGTAATAAAGAAGCGGTGCATAATAACAGGAACACTAATACCGATGTTGAGTGCTTAAGGAATAACATCATAATTATTGCGGAACAGAACAACCGTATAGCAAGACACAATGCTATAATTATTAATGCAATGATTGAAAAACTTGATAAAGCCTAGCAGGGTTCTCTGGTGGTTGATCTGGAAGAAACTGAAGATAAAAGTCAGGACAGAGATGGAGGCATTTCTAGAAGAACCCACGCCAATTTGAAGCGCAAGGCCCCCTTAACCCCGAGAATGGTTCAAACTTTCAAAAAGGGGGTGAAAGATATGCAAGATATGGAGGCGGAGACAGAGACTGTCCTTAGGTCTCTGAAGTAATGGGTGTTCTCTTTCTGCTATCCTTTCTTTTCTGACCCTCCTGGTCCTTTTTGCCTGATTGCTGCTGGTTTTTTCTTGGGCAGCTATTTTTTTGGTAGACCTTTGGTGTTCTCTTCTCTATTTTGTAAACTTTGTGGTTTCGGGTCCCTATAAAACCCGTTTTACCCTTTTATCAAAAACATATAAGCAATTTTATGAATCAAAATAGACTTAATTCTAAATTCATATAACAATCATTCAAAAATAATAAAATGTTATAATCAACAAACTAAAAATTATATGAGTAATTATTTTTCCACACACAAGAATAGAATCCAATTTTGGAGGTGAGTGTAGATGAAAAAATAGTTAAAATATGCTAATCAACAAAATAACAATTATTGGAGTAACTATTTCCCATACACAAAAGATTAGGATTAAAATCAACCTTCTAGACGTGAGTGTAGAGATGGAAAAACTCCATACACAAATGACTAAATGGATTTGCTAGACATGAGTGTATAGATGGAAAAACTCCTTAAAGAAAGTAGAGATGATAGAGATGGAAAAACTCCGTACACAAATGACTAAATAGATATGCGGGACATGAGTGTACACAAAGTAACTTTGCGGGGTTTATGCTGGTCTTTTTGAGAGTTGTATGAGCTGAAAGAAGTTGCTGTTAGAAAATTTCCACAGTCCAGTACCCACTGGTGAGGTAGGCCAGCTTGAATCCCTGCAATCTGTTTTTTTATGTTGCATTGCATTAAAGGATTTGCAGGTGTTGCATTTTTTTTTTGGTTTTTTCTGATTACAGATGTTATGGTTTTCCAATTTTTAATGTGAGGGGTATTTGGGTATGAGTTTGTATGTTCATGCTAGCTTTAGAGTTTAGTGGGCTGAAAATACACATTGCATTGAAGCAAGGGGTTTCTGTTGTTTGTGGTCTGTGAGTTTAATGGACAGATTATGTTTTGGGATTCTAATTTAATTATTGCTGAGCTGGTTTCTAGATTAGATTGTGTGAAATATTGTTTCAGATCACATTCCGTAATCCACCGGATGAAAGCAGAGGATATTTCCTTATGCGGCTTACATCCTGTTGATGGATCACAGATTGTGATCCTAAAGGTTGATGCAGAAATATTTCACACAATAGAATTCAGAAACGAACTCAACAATAATCAATATAGATTGTAAAACTTGATATCTTTGATTCTAATTCAATTTCAACAAAATAAAATTACCTAATTATTTCGACTGATTACATTTTCAGATATTGATTTTTTATTTTAATGGGGAGGAGGTTAATCCTTTAAGCATAACACATTGCATTGAAACAAGGGGCCATTTGATTGGTAATCAGCAAGCCTAATGCATGGAAATTGTGCTGACATGCTATGTAGTTTGGACAAATTAAATTCATAAAATAGTAATCTTTTTCTGTTGATTATATTTTGGGATTTCTTTTCTCTCTTAAGAGTTGATGGGATTTCATACGGGAGAAGGAAGTTTAAGGAATTAAGCATGCATGTATTGCATTGGAGCAAGGAGCTGTTGACGATGGTGTTTGTTAGTGTGATGGGTATAACTGGCACTGGCATCTTAATATAATTTATTTTGAAATTAAGTTTTCCTCATCTCTGCAGAAGATTTATATGATTTATTTTTTATTTATTTTCAAAACCACATCTTCTTTATAATTATCTATATAGAATATTATCATATTCTCATTTCTGCAATAGAGAATATTTTTTAATATACTGATATATTTGTGATTATATTTGAATATAATAAAACTGTAACTTAATCCATTTCTTCTTTAGTATTTATATTCAGGTCTATTTTTGGCTGTCTATTTATTCTACCGCTTTAATCCATTTTAAAGGTTGTACCTTTTATTCATTTCGTCTTGTCATACATATAATTTTTTAATTGTATCTTTATTTGTTTTTTCAGTTTATTAATTTCTCTGTATACAGTTTATGTCTAAATTAATATAAAAAGTAATTATATTTTTTATCATTTCCTTTCACAGATTTATTTTTATACATGCACCTATGCAATTAGTTATATATATCTGTGTAATACATTATTTTTATACAGTTTATTTACTCTTATCTATTCATTTATTTACACATTTTCGACACATCTATTTCTTCATACAATCTATGCCACTATATTTATATTCAATAACTGTATTTATAATAATTAGATCTTTTTTTATTTTGTTGGACACATTTATCTCTGCATACACATCTATGTATCCATGTGACTATTCATTTCTATACACACATTTATACATTTAAACACATATTTATGTCCATTTTTCTAAACCCATGTCTTTAATCATATTTACTCTTATTTATTCATTTATTTACACATTTCCTACACATCTATTTTTGCATACAATCTATACGATTTTATAATAATTGAATCTTTATTCATTTTGTGAGACATATTTCTGCATACACATCTATATATCTATGTCACTATATTTCTTTCTACCTATATCACTATATATCTTTCTACGCTCATCTATACAATTATATTAGAGTCTAGAGACATGGCTAAAACAAAAGTGAGGTATGTTGTTTGCTTGGTAAGATGTGACAACTTGACATCATGCCTCCTTATATTTGTTATTTACAGCACTGAGAGAGCTATCCCAAGCATTCCTTTATTGTTATGAGATCTTTTGTTCAATCCAGCAACTCACAATTGTCTGGGCTACAAAATAAACCTTGTTTGGACTGAAAAGTGCATGCACTATATTTGGTTGTCTGACATGACACATTGTATAAACATGCAGTGTGGAGTAGCTATCAATCAATTAGCTAAGGGGCGTAGCAGGGAAGAAAAAAGAAAGCTCAGAGTAGTTGTTTGTTGCAACAGTTGGTGGGTGATATTCTTGGTAAGTAACGATCCTTCAATATCTGTTTGATCGATGGATATGGCCTTGTTTTATATCTGCAATTCATTGTATTTTGAATCGTCTGTATGCTTTGTCCATGCTTTCACATTTTTTATACTCTTAAATCATTTAGAGATTACATGGCTTTTCACCAGCTGCAATCAACTCTAGATATAATGATTAAGCCAAGAGTTGAAGTAATCAACTCTATCAAAACAACATATGATGTAGTCGTTAATTCTTTTCGATACCTGAAATGTGAGGAGAGTAACTTGTATCATTTCCTCTGATGTAAACTTAGATTTTGGTAATATCAAGGGCATGCCCCCAGTGATGATTGTTATAACAATTTGCTATCATATATTGTTGGAAACATGGCTTTTACTTAATTTAGTTACTATAGTCACCTACTTAACCTTTAACTTCCAGTACTATGGATCGAATGGATGTCATCCCATTCTTCGCCTACTTCATTAAATCTTTATCATCAACATGTTTTAATTTAATTTGATTGTTATCTTTCATTAGCAGAATGTAAAATTAGCTGATAATATATTTATGTGAAACCATAATAATTGTATTGAATATATCTAGAACTGTTACAGCTAAATTTAAATGTAAGCACTACGTTGATTGGAGTGGACTCAGAAATTCCTTAAAGAGGCTCAAATAACTGTTATTCAAGACGATATCCATGCACACCAAGCTATCTGGAATGAATCTACACCTTACATTGCTCGGTTATTTCAGACCCTTTAGTGCATGCCTTACTTTAAATCCTTAGATTGTGTATGTCCCTGTGGGGCTGCCCAACTTCCACTAGGTCTCTCAATTCGGTTTCTCATTCTACTGCACTCCAACTCACTATAATACCTTATAGAATACTGAGAAGGTAATTGAAAAGAGATGATTATGGTAGGTTAGAGTAACTAAATGAACAATATATTGGACCATACTACTATACTGATTGTCAAATTCTCTCAATAATGCAGTCTCTACAATTACATTGTGCCTGTCTAGAAGTTCATTAGCTTTCTTTGTCATAACTTCGGTTAATATTGGAATGGCTTTTTTTAGTCATTATTGTAACTGTTGTCTATTTTGGATTTATGTGAAGCGTTGGTTTTGTACGATATGGATCATGGCTTCTTCCCTATTGCAGGATTTATTTCCAAAAACGATTTTCTTGCAATTGATTGTTTTGGAGAAAATTTGCTAATTTTTAGGTTTGGCATTATTTGTGTAAATTTTTTAGGAGGCTATATTGGGATGCAATGGTCTTAGACAGATGCTTTCATCTACCGTGTTAGATGTTGGGGTGGTTCTCTTCTTGGTCAACTGTAGTGGAGGTTGTCTATTTTACTATGACCAAATCTTTTATTATTCTTATCTATTTTTAGTCTTATCATCTAGGGGTTGGTGGGTGGTCACCTTATTCATTTGCTTGGGTTTCATTGGTTTGGTATTTTCCATAGATTTGTGTAACGGGTGGTCTAGGGCTGGTTCTAGGACTTCAATTTGGGCTGGTATATTTTGGATGGCCTTATTTTTGGATGTATTTGTAATTTCAGAACTGAGCTACAACCGGAGGTTTTCTTCCTTGGTTCTTTCCTCCCGGTATGCTATCTTGAACCAGGTCTTTGTAATTATTATTTCAATATATATTTTGATATTATTTTAATGTATGATTTATTTTGTTACTAATTTATATTGTATATTGTTTCATTGAGTAAGGATAAGGAAAGTATTGTATCAAATTAAATGAAATTAATTTGTGTATGATTTTTATTGTTAATTTGTATTACTAAAAAATATTTATTATTATATTATTTTATTATAGTATCAGATATTGTATTTTTAAACACCAAACACTTTAATGGCGAACAATTAATAATAATTTTAAAAATATATGTTTGTCTCATTTTATTAATGAAATATTACATTTAACCATTAAACCATTAACATTTATAAACAACTAATATAAATTAAAGAGATTTGAAAAGAAAAGAAAATCAAATATAAATCACAAATAACAAGTTGGTCAAACAAATAAACTAGCAATTGCACCTTGGTGTGCAATGGGTAATAATATTATTATATTATGATTTTTTTGTTATATATTTACTATTATAGTGCTATATTTGTATTAATACATTACTATTAATACTAATAATATAGTATTAATATTTAAATTATTATATTATTCTACTATTATATTATTCTATTATTTTTATTATTATAATATTATTATTCTTATTATATGATTTTTGAAATATTATACTTCGTAAATTATATTTATCCTTATTATTATATTATATTATATTTTTATTTTATTATACTATATTATATTATATTATATTATATTATTATTATATTATATTACATTATTATTATATTATGGCAGTTAAACTAAATGCATTCCTATTTTCATGTCACAAGATCTTAAAATTTTGTTAATTATAATATTTTAATTTTGTCAATTTTTTTAATATTCATTTCGTTATAACCAAATTTCTATTTTTTCATAGTTAATCATCATCGACCGCATGATTGAAAAACATGGACACACCTTCGAAGAGATTTGATTAAAAATTCAAGTCAAGGATAAATCACAAATATTTGAAAATAATTATTAAAAAAATTAAAAAGATCAAATAAATAAATCAAAGATAAAAGATAAATCAAAAAGATCAAATGAAAATGTGTATTATAGATAAATTAAAATACTAAATAAAAAATATCAAATAAATAAATCAAAGATAAAAGATAAATCAATAAATGAACAAACTAAAAAACATCTAAATAAATCAAAAATAAAAATTATATTAAAAGATGAAATAAATAAATAAAATTATTTTCTCTCAAAGACAAATGAAAGATATATCATATAGATAAATACATCAAAGGTAAAAGATAAATAAATAATAAGATTTGATCACAAAGATAAATCAATGAAAGAGGAAAATAAAATATTTAAAATATTAATGAATAAAAAAATTAAATAAATATATCTCATGAACATTTGAATAAATAGGTTTAAATTAAAATTATGATTAAGAATTAATTAGATTTATGATTGAATTATGATAAGGGTTTGGCCTACGATTAGAGTTAGGGTTCAATTATAGTTACAATTCAATTAAGATTTAGAATTAGGGTTGTGGTCCAACTAGCATTACAATTCAATTAGGTAGTTAGGGTTTAATTAGGGTTAGGTATATAGTTCAATTAGGTTTACTATAAGGATTAGGGTTAGGATACAATTTGGGTTATGGGTAGGGTCATGGTTAGGGTTGAATTAGGTTTAGGATTGAATTAGAGTTAGTATTCATTTAAGGTTACGATTAGGGTTAGGTTTTGGGTTACTATTCTACAAATAAGCTTGAGGTTAGGGTTATAATTGAGATTCAAATAAGGTTATGATTTGTATTTTATATTGTTTGATTGAGTAAGGATAACGAAAATATTGTATCAAATTACTAAAAGATAAGAAATTATATAAAATTATATTGTGTATGATTTTTATTGTTATTTTTTATTAACAAAAGAAGAATTATTGTTATATTATTTTATTGTGTTAGTAGTATAAGATATTCTATTTAAACACCAAGCAATTTAATGATCAAAAAATTAATAATAATTCTAATCTATTTAAACACCAAACAATTAATAATAATTTTAATCTATTTAAACATCAAACTGTTTAATCATCAAACAATTAATAACAGTTTTAAGAAAAAAATATTTATCATATTTGTATTAATGAAATATTACTTTTAACTATTAAACCATTATAATCATTAATATTTATAAATAACCAATATAAATTAAAGAGATTTGATCCAAAAAGACAAAATCAAAGATAAATCACAAACACCAAGTTAAAATATCAAATAAATTAATTAAAAGATCAAATAAACTAATCAAAGAGATTTGATTAGAAAGATAAATCACAAATATTTGAAAAAAATAATTCAAAAACTTCATACACTAAGGACTAAAATGGACTTGTTGGACATGGGTGTAGAGATAGAAAAACTTCGTACACAAAGGACTAAAACGAACTTTCAGGAAGTGAGTGTAGATAGAAAATAAATAAATATTTGGTTTTCCACATGTGTGAGTATAGATAGAATTTTTTAAATATTTCATTTTCCTCATGTGAGTATAGATGGAAAAAAAGTTAAAATATTCTAATCTAACAATTATTTGAGTAAGTGTAAAGAGGAAAAACTCCGTACACAAAGAATTAAAATTGAGTAACTATTTCTTCATGCACAAAAGATTAGGACTAAAATTGACTTTCTCGACATGAGTGTAGAGATGGAAAAAATCTGTACACAAAGGATTAAAATGACTTTATGGATGTGAGTGTATCTATAGAAAAAAGTAAATATTCATTTTTGAGAAGTGGGTATAGATGGAAAAGGAAGGTTAAAATATTATGATTTAACAATTATTTAAGTAATTATTTCTTGGTAGGCAAAAGATCAAGATTGATTTATTTTTTAGTTTCAAGTAAAAATTCTTATATGTTTTTAAACCTTGTTCTAAAGCATTTAAGAAAATTTAAAATAAAATGTCTGTAGTGTTTTCTTACCACATCAAAAATAAAAAAATTACAAGTATGTAAATATTAAAATAGATTGAAGGAATGCAATATGAGAGAGAGAATGTGCAGATATGTGTGTATGCTATAGATCATTCAAAGAAAATTGATACATACAAAGAGAGATAAAATCACCACATTTAAGAATCCTTATGGTATGATTAATAACCCTTTTATGATACCTTTACACTAAAATGGTAGGGCACATATAAAGGTACTAATACATGTAGGTTATGTCAAAAACATAATAGAATTATCTGAAAGATTATAATATTATTTATTTGCCATATGACACAGTTTGATGTAAATGAAAAAGTAGATTGGTAGAAATAATTTGAACTACTTTTTTTTCATTTTGTTTGGAAATCTGACTTTACGTGCAATTGGAATATATATTGAAAGATTACATGTAAAAATTTTGGGTGCAAGATTTAAAAATAGAGATTGTTGTCTCAATGTAATCAATGCTCAAAAAAATATTTAATATTACACTTAATATATAGCCTATGAAACATATGAATCTTGTTTGAATCTTATGTCAGACACATAGAGATATACACATAGGAAATAAAAAATCAAACACAACAAAATGAGGCCTGCTCTCCACTGTACCATATTGGGTCATGGAGAGTCATGGGATCTCACAAATCCCTCGAGATAGAAGATACATCATCCACCACTTTGGTCAACCCCTGCTAACTTTATACAAGATCTAATGGCATCAAAACATCCATGAAGGAGGATTTTTTGGCTTGAGTATGCTCTACAAACATGAAACGATAATGTGAAGTTTAGTGCAATAAATACCTGCCATTGGTAGACAATAAATAAATCAAGAAATATAAATAATTATACAATTTATAACAAATAATATGCAATGAAACTATAATAGAACACAACAATTAAATAAAATGTAGGCATACCTTGTGCACACTATGAATTGCAGTCTGAACACACACAAAAAAAGGGCCTTCTCTCCACCCTACCATATTGGCTCATGGATCCTCATGGGCTCTCACCAAACCCCCAAGAAAAAAGTTTAATTCTCCACCACTTTGATCAATGGTGAAAGCAATGCTTTGGCACCTAAGAAAATTGGTTGTGTTAAAACAAATGCTATACATTTTTAATAAATTGACATGCAGTTGTGAAATAAGAGATGGAATAAAATATATATAGCCTTACATTGTATATAGATAGAATGTAGGTGAAAGCCATACACCATGCAAACATGTGATTGTAAAGCTATTAAGCATTTTGGAGATCGGTACACCTTGTATATAAATTGAATGTAGTTGCAATCTAAATTGGTTTAACTCAAGTATAAGTACACACAAGGAAAATGCAAACTTTAGTGAGGCAAACATGTTTCATTGGTAACCAATATCTAAATTATGAAATTTAGATTTTTTTATAATTTATAAGGAAAAATATGCAATACCACGATTACATCTCGCATATAAAAAATGATAAGGAAGCAAATTTAGAAATGGTGGAAATTCTATATGCATGGAAATGAAGAGGGAAAGAGAAGCAACACAGTTACCATTAAGAACACTAATATTTCATGATGATGGAAATGAACACAATTGTTGGAGATGATCCTATTATTTGATTCATAGTTCACTGTAAGTGTTGGTATGTATCCTACAGTATCTACCACAAAAGAAAGGTGTATCTATGCATAGCAAGAACATACATTGTCCACAACTTTGATGAATGGTGAAATCAATGTTCCTTATTACAGTTAATATATAGTCTATCATTCAAACAACTCCTTTTTGAGACTAAAAGAAATAATAACATAGATACATATCTACACATAGAGAAAATACAATAAAATGAAACGCAACAAAAGAAAGCCTGCTCTCCACCCTACCATATTGGGCGATGGACCATCATAGGATGTTACACATATATATCCATAAGTAGTCTTCAAAGATATAATTCTTGTCTGCATCTAATGTTAGAAATACATAGATGTGCACATAGGAAATATAAAACCAAGCACAAAAAAATGATTCTTTCTCTCGATCATACCTATATATCAGTGCATATTTTGTTTTCCAAGAAGATATACATGCATTGCATGCCTTGGAAGCATTTGTAGGGGTTTGTTCCTTGGATATATATAGACACAAAAACAATGTGTGGAAATGTCTCTATGTGGAATTACATATAGACAATAGGTAGATGATGGGCAATAAAAGGTCACGTGACAACTAAAAGGGACAATCAACATTACAATAAACAAGGATGTGAGGACCAAATATTCAGCTTTGACATTATTGATAGTGAGCAGGCAGAAATAAAAATCACTTGTTTTGTGTTTTTTTGCATGGGGCGATGGTTGGTAAAGCAATAGAGAAGTCTTCATGATGAAATCGTTGATCAAAGTGATGGACAATAGATTTCCCTTGTGTGCAGATATATATGTATGCCATCGTAGATGCAAAGAACATTGATACATATTGATCCCTATGTTTTTGTTAATGGAACATTCTTGTAATGATAAGTTATATTTTAACTGTTATATGGAAAATTGATGCAACTATTAACCACAGTGATGAACAATGCAATGTGCATGTTTGGATGCATGTCATAGCATATGGAAACAACATTGATACATAATAGCACATTTTTGGAATGATAAGCTATATTTTAAGTGTTATATGGAATATTGATTCCACCATTGTTCACAATGGTGGAACAATGGTGGACAATGTATTTCCCCTATGTACAAATATGTATGTATGTCATAGCATATAGAAACACCATTGATTCATACTAATCCCTATGTTTACTTTATGCGACATTCTTGGAATGATAAACCATATTTTTAAGTGTTAAATATACAAGATTCATGCCTATAAGAAATGGCCAAATAATTATCACAACTGACACTTTTGTAGTGATTTTACAACCATCATCCCATGCAAAGAACACAAAATAACATCTAACCACCTTCACATAGATTCCATAATTGCTAACCGCACTTGAACCTTAATAGACGCATGTCCTCATAATAGTGGAGTGTTATGTTTTCTTGAGGTTTGAAATGGTAGGTGTTACTTACAACTTGTGGTTGGCGCTTTTGGAAGAAAATAGACTGCAAGATGATGGAAGGCAATCTACATTGAACTTTGGTCAAGATTTTTATCAGCCTTCTCCATTTTAAAGCTTTCCAGTGGTCGAGGAAAAGGTGGCAGTCAGGGAAAAGGTGGCAAGCGGTTTTTGTTTTTTAGATTAAAATCATTTTATGCGTCGATAGAGAGTTCCAATGAAATTTCATCAACATTAATTGTTGCATGGTTTTCGTGTAGTGGTGATGGTTGTAAGTAACACATGCCTTTTAAAGCCTTGGAAAATATAGAGAATATCTATGCACACCACAAATGAAATAAAATCGCAATTTTTTTTTTGATATGCACCTCTTCCCACTTGTTTCAAACACACCTCTTCCTGCTAGATTTCTCGCAAGAAGCGAGCAAAAAAATATCGTAGGTAACACTTTTTATTTTTCTTTTGCAACCATTGCCCCATTCAAAAAGCATAGAATAACCTCCAACCACCTTCACGGAAGCTGGACAATGCATGATCAAACTTGCACGCTCACAAAAGCTTACCCTCCTTGCTCACGACTCTTATAGCAGGTATAGCAACAAAACGAGACCCAACAATGATTTATCAAAAATTTCATAGACATTCGTATGTTTCTCGAGGTTTTAAATATGAGTGGCTACATGTAATTTGACACATGTTGTGGATCATGTCCCCCCCCCTTTTTTTGCAAAAAGAACTTGAAAATAATAATCCCAAGACAATTACTTCACACAAGAGCAAGTACCATATTTTTTAGTAGATAAAAGCAATTTCAATAAATGCATGATGGGGGTCTTGAACAATAAAACTACAACTATCAATTGAAACATATGTACCTATTCTTTTGTTAGATGTCACAACAATTCTCAATGAAAAGAGATAGGGCTACACGAAGGAAAGTAGCAATTAATTTATGTGGAGAAGTTTAGGTATAGACGTACAAAAAAAAATCAACTACCTTATGAAAAGAATAAACATAGGAAGGAGTATATACAAATTTTCTATGCATTTGAGATCACATGCATACATATCTACACATAGGGATGAATGTTGGGTGTGATGCAGAAAAGATGGCAAAAAATAATCTTTGCAGGTTTTCAGATGTGGGTGACTGTTGGGACTAATATTGTTTCATTTATGGCTTTCGTTTTGTAGTGATGGTTTCAATTCTATAGCTTAGGATATATTGTATCATTTGTCGCCACCGTTTTGTATGTATGGTTGCAAAATAGTTAATATCATGTGTTTTGTGTGGGTTTTTTTATCTGGTTACTGTTGAAACCAATTTTGTTTCATTTATTATTCATGTTATTGTGGTGAAGGTTTTGAATGGATTTTTTACCATGAGCTCAAGTTTATAAGTAGAAAACAGACATATATAGCCATACGTGGACTTGTCAATATAGAAATCAGAATGGGAGTAAGGGTGTGATCATTCTCCTATCAGTTTCACTGCAGACCCTATAAAAAAGAAGAAGAATACTCCTTTCAGATTTGAAAAAATGTGGATCTCTCATCCTGCTCTTAAAGAGGAAATAAAGAAATGGTGGAATATAAGTATTTAAGGAACTGCTATGTTCAGAATTGGAAAAAAATTAAAGGAAGTGAAATGTAATTTAAAAAAATGGAAAAAGGATTCTTTTGGGAACATTTTTAAGATTAAGTCCGAACTTTAGATGGATCTGACAGCAATTCAGTTCAAAATACAGAAGGAGGGTTACTTGAATGATACTAAGGAAAAAGAGAATGAGCTCCTTATGAAGATGCATGACATAATTGGGAAGGAGGAGGAGTTCTCGAAACAAAGATCAAGAGCCCTTTGGTTGTTTGCTAGAGATAGAAACAATAGGTACTTCCACCTTTCGGCTTCAAAACACAGAGCTATAAACAAAATATCTCACATAGATGTGATGGAACTAGGTATGAGGAGGAGGAGGATATCAAGAAGCAGGTGAGCTCCTTCTTTAAACATCTCCTTTCGGCAAGTAATGAAATAAACCAAAATGAGTAAGATCAGCTAGTTGAGGCTATACCTAGAGTTATCAACCAGGAAAACAACTCTTTTATGATAGTTATCCCCACCAACAAGGAGGTTAAGCGGGTTGTCTTTTCCTTTGATGGGAGTAAAGCTCTGGGTCTTGATGGTTTCCCTCTATTGTTCTTTTAATGGCTCTGGGAGATTGTTGAAGAAGATGTGGTTAATGTTGTTAAGGAATTTTTTGGAGCCAGATGTCTTTTAAAATAATTAAATGCTACTTCTTGGTTCTCATCCCCAAGAAACCTAGAGCTAATAACTTTGAGGCTTTTAGGCCCATCAATCTCTGTAATTCTTTATACAAGATCATCTCTAAGGTCTTAACCTCTAGATTCTTAACTTTTCTGCTTTCCTTGATTTCTCCTCAACATAATGGCTTTGTTCCTAGTAGACAAATCCTTGATTCGATTGTTATGGTTCATGAGAGCATTCATTCCCTTGTTGAGTCGAAGACCAAAGGTTTCCTTTTAAAGCTTGATATCTCTAAAGCCTATGACAGAGTTGATTGGATTTTTTTATTTAAAATCTTGAAGGCTTTTGGCTTTAATAATAGGGTTATTCAAATGGTGGAACAAATTGTGTCCATAGCTTCCATATCGATTATGGTCAATGGATCCCCTACCTCCTTTTTTCAGAGTACCAGAGGTCTAAGGTAGGGTGATCCTATATCTCCTATTTTATTGACTATTATGGCTGAAAGTTTAGGCAAGAATCTGAAAAATCTAGTTGACTTTAAATTTCTTTCTGGGCTCAGACCTTCCTTGTGCAACCTGGTGTGTTCACATCAACAATTCATTGATGACACTATGCTTATGGGTCAAGCTACTATGTCTAAAGGAAAATTTATAAAACAGTTGTTTGATAAGTATGGGAGAGCTTCAGGAAAATTGATCAACAATCAAAAAAGTTCTTTGTTCTTCTTCAATAATTCGGCTCATAGACAGGCCAAAATTTCTAGAATTCTGGGTTGTAGGGTGGATTCCCTTCCTGCCACCTACCTTTGTCTTCCTTTAAGCATGAAACCTCCTGAGTCTTTCTAGATCTCATTGGTGGATAGATTCAGTAAGAAGCTTACGGGTTGGAAAGGAGCTCTGCTAAGTCAAGTTGGTAAGCTTCAGTTCCTCAAAGCCTCTCTCCAGAATCTTCCTATCTATGCTATGAGCCTCTTTAAGATTCTAGCAAAATTTGTTGATGCCATTGAAAAAATTCAAAAAATATTTCTTTGGTCGAGTGTTGAGGAAAATAAAAGAGTTCCCCTAATTGACTGGAATCTGGTTTGTAGACCTAAAAAGAATGGTGGACTTGGCTTAAGAAGAATCAGAACTATCAATAAAATCCTCTTAGCTAAGCAAATCTGGAGAATCTTCTCTTCTTCTGGGGAGTGGATTGATATTCTGGCTAGTAAATATTTAGAAAACAACTGTTACTCCATTATAAAGATGGACCCCCACCTTCTTTCGAGAGGGTCTATATGCAGGAACAACTTAATCCTTGGAAAAAAGATTATGGATGACGGTATTGGATGCAAGTGAGAAATGGTAATCCTACTAGATTCTAGGAAGATAAATGGCTTGTTAAGGAACCCATGATCAAAATCAACTCCTTTAGAGAATGGTCTGAGAATTGCTAGCTTAGTTTGGAACTTATGTGAAAAACTACATAGTGAATGGTAATTGGGTGGACTTGGGCAGTGTCAGTCAGGCTTTGGCTCCCATCTAGACTTCGTTGCTGGCTGTTAGACTTAGTTCTGAGCAGTTGGATGATCGTGCGGTTTGGATAGATGATCCCTCTAGCAACTTTTCTATGTCTTCCGCCTTTTCTAGGATCACTTCTTCTTTGGATCATCCTCCCTTTTGCTCTAAAGCTTGGTTCAAACATCTGATACCTAAAATTAATATCTTCTTCTGGATCCTTCTCCAAAATAAGGTGCTCATGATTGACAACCTGTGCAAACATGGATTTCAAATCCCAAATAGATGCTTTCCTTGAAAGATGGAGGCTGAATCTGTGCGTCATTTATTCCTTCATTGCTCTTTTGCTGCTTCTCTTTGGGAAAAATTCATCAGGTTATGGAACCTTCCTTGGGTTTTCCCTTTTTCCATTGAGGATCTCTTTTCTCAGTGGAAAGCCCTGACAAGGAACCCTTTCCTCAGGTTTTTTTGGGAATTATCCTTCCCTCATATTGCTTGGGGCCTTTGGAAAGAATGCAACAACATAATTTTTAAGGGCAAAGAAGCCTCTATGGATTATGTCTTTGATAAAATTGTGAGATCCCTAAAGGAAAATTTGAATGTCGTGGCCCAGAAGGACAGGAAGACCATGAATGTGGAGTTTTCGAACTATGATCTAATTGTTTCTAAGGAATTGAACATCAATCCCAATTTGTCTAGTTCTATTATGAAGGCCAAAAAGGACTGAGAGGGAGTTTGCTGGTCTTTTCCACCTAATGGGTGGATCAAAGCTAACTTTGATGGCACGACTAACGGCAATCCGGGGGCGGCAGGCTATGGAGGAGCTATAAGGGATCCCTATGGCAACTTCATTGGTGCGATAGCCTCACCTCTTGGCTCTAAAAGTAATAATCTGGTAGAGGCTGCTGGCACTTACCACATCATAAATTTAGCCCAAAGTTTTAACATTAAAATTTTTTGGCTTGAAGGAGACTTCGAAAACATAATTGACTGCCTCTGTGGCAAGTCTCCCCCATCATGGACCATCAATTCATGGATTGAGGAAGCCATATTGAACTTGGCCAAATTTGAAAAAGTTAAAATATCACACGCCTATAGAGAAGCCAATGTTGTTGCAAAATTTTTTGCTAATGAAGGAGTTAAGAGTAAAGAAGTGTGTACCTGGCTAAATATTAGCGATCTAAATTTTAATGTTTGTGCCCTATTATATTATGATAAATCACATGGTAAAGTGATGTGTTATCCCTTTAATGAGGATAGGTTGGATCTATCACATCACAATCATTAGATTGCATGGGACCAAGCCCAGTGGAGTAAGCTACAAGAAAACTCTGCATGCTTTGTGGGTTCTTAGATTTGGTAGAGCCAATTTTAGAAAGGCTTGTGTTTGGATCTACCTCACTGTGTCAGCCGAAATGGGTGGAGACAAAAAGCGAACTAATTCAGACATCTACAAAACACATATGAAAAATGTCAAGGTTTGGAACAAGATTAAAAGCAAAGGGTTGATTCCTTTCTTGGAGAAGCTTCATGGCTCTAACCAGGAGGCCACGGATCTCTTTTGCCAAAAATTTGAATGATGGTAATCTGACTCTATTTGGTAGGAATGTGGAACTCAGCGAAAATCTTATTGCTGATGTTACGGGATTACCCACTAATGGGAAGAAGTTCTTTAGGGACATGGCTTTTTCTGACAAAGTTGTTATCAGATTTCCTAAAAAGGAAAAGGAAAGTATAAGTATTGTCAAAATTGCTAACAGGTACTTCGATGTTGATTCCATAAAGGCTATCTGGAGAAAGGTTCTTTGGGTCATCATGGAGTACATTACAGTGGACGGGCACTTCACAAAAGTCTATGGCTACTATAGACACGAAAAAATAACAATCATGCATCATACAAATTAACATTCATTTCTTCTATTAATCAATTAAGATAATTTATTGATTAATTTCCTAAGGTTCATTAAATAAATTAATTTATTTTATTTAATCCTTATGTTCTTCTCATTTGATTTAATAAATCAAATTGATTTAATCAAATGTCACCTCCTAATATCATCCAAGTTAATTAATCTACATTTTATTAACTTCTAATCATGATTATCATTCTCTAGCTTTTGACTCAACTAGAGTCAAATCCAAACTCTTAACTAACCCACCCACTTGCACCAATAAATCATTTATTTGATTTATTATTTCCTCTAATTACATTCAAAATGGAATATTCTTCCAATTTGAATCTTCCCCCCAAAAGGGACTTGTCCCTTCCAACAAGGTTTTAAATGCTATTTGCACAAGTCAACATAGCATTTATTACACCTTTCATCCCCCCAAAACATGTCAAGTCATGCAAAATTCAAATTCAAATTGGCACATTGGCCAAGACTTGCACATTCCTCACCCTCTCACAACTTGACAAGTGGCACCTTGTCATTGGCTTGTGAATTATCCCACATTCATCTAAAATCACTCAATCTCCTACTCTTGAATCTATAAAATGCAAAGCATTTTGTAGACATGCAAAACTGACATCGCACATCTCGCTCTAACATTGTGCATCGAATTCTCCTATTAATCAATTAAAACAATTTATTGATTAATTTTCCTAAGGTTCATTAAATAAATTAAATTATTTAATCAAATCCTTATGTTCTTCTCATTTGATTTAATAAATCAAACTGATTTAATCAAATGTCAAATCCCTAAAATCTCTTAAGTTAATTAATCTAAATTAATTAACTTCTAATCATGATTATCATTCTCCAGCTTTTGACTCAACTAGAGTCAAAAATCCAAACTCCTAACTAACCCACCCACTTGCACCAATAAATCATTTATTTGATTTATAATTCCTCTAATTACATTCAAAAGGGCATCAAAGTGGAATATTCTTCCAATTTGAATCTTCCCCCCAAAAGGGACTTGTCCCTTCCAACAAGGTTTTAAATGCTATTTGCACAAGTCAACATAGCATTTATTGCACCTTTCATCCCCCCAAAACATGTCAAGTCATGCAAAATTCAAATTCAAATTGGCACATTGGCCAAGACTTGTACATTCCTCACCCTCTCATAGCTTGACAAGTGTCATCTTGTCATTGGCTTGTGAATTATCCCACATTCATCAAACTCTTTCAATCTCCTACCCTTGAATCTATAAATGCAAGGAAAAACAACTCAATTGAACACAACACACAACTCATCTTCATTGCAAGGTTATTCTCTTCACTTGAGAATCAATCTTGCTCATCACCACACCATTTGCTCAGCACTATTTTCTGATTGCAAGGTCACTCTCGTCATTTGAGAGGATATCTTGCTCATCATTTGGCAATTTTTTGCTTATCAAGGGGGTGGGAAAGGGCTTTTCTTTCCACATTTCAAAAGGCACCACTCCCACTATGGGATAGTTATGGATACTATTTTCATATGCTTTCAAGTTTTCTTATTTGGTCTTTTAGAATTTTGTTTAGCATGCTAGATATGATTCATTATCTCATAGGGATTACTATAATTTGCTAACAATGTTATTCTATGTCAATGAATCACCATTTTGCAGATTTTAGTGTCCACAAAATGGCGCTAGAGGGAGGGCAGCTAACTGGTTATTAATATTTGCATCATTTGCAGGCTTGTCTTTTATCATACAGTTCTCAAGGCGATATTGTCATTGTTTGTTTTGCATATTAATGATTATGGTATTTAAATATTCAACAGGATCATTTATTAAACACGTCAAAATCACCTGTCTTTGTTGCTGCCTTAAGTTTTGAATCACATAGGATGAGTTTTCTTTATTAGAATGCATTACCTTTGCATGATTTGAATGAATTCCCACAGGATTGCCCGGCTTCCCTGCCTTCAAGTTGTTTGACTGCAATGTCATGGGTTTGCTAGACTGCACTACTTTGAAATTGTTTGGCGTTGCTGCCATGTTGTTGATTGACTGCAATTTCTTAAGGTCACTTGATTGAATTGAGTTTGCAGCAGTTGGTGGAGATGGATATTTTCCATCTTTTATATTTTCTGCCTCATTGACCACTTGTTTCCCACTTGCCTGAGGATCTGTTGCTGTTGTGTTTACTTTTGTTGCCTTTTGAGTGGCTAAACTACCTCCAAAAAGTGTGTTGTGCATGTAAGGACATTTTTCACCCTTTGCACAGAACACCTGATTAAAAAAAAAAAATAGCAGGGAACTTTTGGTTTGTTTGCATTGACAGGTGCTGGTAAGGATGCTAACGCTGGTGGTTGTGATGGTGCTGAAGACGGTGCTCCTGAAATACCAGATGATGCAGCTCCTGGGAGACCATCTAGTGGAGGATGTTTAAAAGAGCAGGCCGGATTGAGACAATTTCCACTCATCCAGAACCAACAATCCCTAGGATTGATCCTCGCACTTTCACTGTGCCGATATTCACATTCATTACCCTTTTTACAAGTCAAGGGTGAAGCCAAAAAAAATAGACACAGTCTATATTTCTTTTCTGTATATCATGGAGTCCACTTGCTCATACTTAACTCACACGTTTTCATTGTAGCCTATGAGTGCATCTTTATTGTTAAAATTTTCACATAGGCGGAGAAGCTAAGCTAGTATTATCACTCAGTCACATTCAACCTTTATCGCTCAGTCATCGTATTCTCTAAATTCAAGCTTTGGGTGAATTGCACAGCTTTGTCAACATCTACATTGAATTAAAAATATCATTTCATCATAGGCTCGTCCCATCTGTCCATCAAACCAACATTGAGCCTCACAATCCGCACATCAAATCACTATTGAAAAAAAAAAAAGGGGCAAATCTTACCCGCGTGATCATAGATTATAGTGTTGATTTCGTGCCTTTTCCTAACGCCTGCATTATTTAAAGTCTTTACTGTATTGAACCAGAGGTTGTTTAAGCACCATTTACGCATATCCAGATCAAGATCCTCCAGATACACTTAGATCAAAGGTAGGAGATGCAGAGTTAGTTGTTTCACTGATTATGCTCAAATATGCTTCTGTTGGAATCGAGTATAACGCTTAAGAGCAATAGTTTCTGTGTGAGCTATGGTGTCTGCTGTAGCTGTGGGAAATGCTTTTTGCAGCATATGATTAGGAAATCTTAGCTTCACCTATCTCAGTGTTGGCTTTAGCCGTTTTGGACAGTCTAGCAACTGACAACGCGTTGAATGGGAGAAGTGAAAGGTGAATACGCATGTAGATAGTCCATTATACAAGGTGTTTAGCACTCTTCATTGCACATATCTGACATGACGCCTCAATCCACAGGCATGACAGGGAAATGTTGACCCCCCCCCAAGTTGTCAGAGAAGTGACAGTTATTTAGCTGTGATGGAATGGATAGGTAGGCGCCTATGAAGTTGTCACTTCCATGGCTGTAGCAGGTATGTTATACAACTCACTTCAAAATACACATTAACTACTCTTTAAGATACGCGGCCTCATAAAATCAAAAGGTTTGAAAAGAACAATGAATAGGAAGTGAATCTATTTATTTATCTGACAGATACATGCTGAAATCATGATTTTTAGATTCCTCTATCTCATGGCTATGTTGATTGTCTAGTATATTGTGTTTCTTCTATATTGATATTGATGTCTTGATATTGAGTTATTGCTGGCAGTTGCTCACCAAATTGGTTGTTATGGGAAGTAATGGAGAACAGAGTATACACTTGGGTGTGAACTGCTTCTCATGTTTTCGAAAGTGATATGATATCAACCGGGTCATCTATCTCATAAGAAAATCCCACTATAATCTTGATTTTTGAAACTTCTATTAATAAAGGCTAACACAATATCAATTTCAACAGAAGTTTTTTTTAAATTCTTAAGGGGGTTCGGTATGATCAATTTTAAGAATTTTATTGGTTAGGGGGCCTTTTGATATTTTATGAAATAATTTATCAATAATTGATCGTTCTAAAATTAACATTCCCACATTCACAAATAAGATGAACAACGAGAAAAAGATATATTTAGAAGGTCATCAATAAGGTAGTTCTTTCTTCTTGCATATGAAGGTACTTATTGAGTTATTTTGATTCCTCATAAATGTGTTCATTATGTTTGAAAATGTAGGCATTATATCATTGATTTCTTGAAACATCATACCTCTTTTTGTGATTAAGTGTGTACTTTTTTTTAGGTTGACAACAAGATTGAAAGTGAAGGTTGACTTCAAAATCAAACGAAAACGAAGGCGAACGGATAAGAGTTGAAGATTCTTTTTGAAATCAAAACTTGAGGAAAAGCATTTTTTAATGCTTGTTGTAACAATCTAGAGTGTTCATTTTGTACTCTCGTTTTCTGTTTTACACCAACTCACATTTATTTTTGGGTTTAAAATTAACCGTTAACTTGATGTTTTAAGTTGGTTAAAATTGAACCTAGAAACACACTAGAATTTGGATTTTGGTCTAAAATTGAACAAGGCAAACTTCACATTTCAAATTGGTGCTTTTAAAACGAACTCATCACTGTTTTTGGGACTTAAAATGAACAAGTGTCTTTCATGTTTTGCAATATTTTTCACAAATTAACATCATTGAAATGCGTATGCGCTTCTCTCGTGCTTCATAGCGATCTTGAGAATCAAAAGCATTTTGGTGATATTAACTTGTGAAAAAGATTGCCTCCACACTTTGATTTGGGATCTAAAAATTGAACAAAACATGCGAGTGTGAGCACGACATATTGTGGAGGTTTTCCCCTTTGTTTTTCAACGAAGGTTGTGTGAACGACGGGATATGTTAGCTCGCTTTTGTTTATCTTAGAGGGCCTGCCTTGTGGGAAAAAGTAATCACCCAAGGGAACGACCCAACCGGGAACACGCTAAAGCCAAGCGACTTCCACCCGGGATATAAGTGTGGATATTGGAACAAAGGCCAATATCACGAGGATTATTCCGACGAGATGGACAGCAATGGACTCTCGCCGACGTTGGATAATCCCCCACGAACGGAATGCCCGAATTAGAACCCTTGTTTAGAAATTGGCCAAAACCTTATCTATCTTGTTGGTGCAAGAGGTCATGTCCTCTGAAGCCGCCCCACATAACATGCGGTCTTGTTGTGGAAATGGAAAGTATGCCATGGGAGATTCATGGGTACTAATGCTTGGCTGACCCGAATAAGTGAGTGCCGTGGAGGGGAGCCAGTGTGGTCAAGCATTTAGCCATTCGCACAAGATATGTGCAGCTGGATTTATCCAAGTGGGAACCCAACAAGGTATTGTCTCATCATCCTAGGGTTGTAAAAAGTGCTTGGAATCAAAACACATTGCTTGAATCCGAAACAGTGGAAAACAAACATTCAACAAGTCATCAGAATTTCAAACCCTTTAGGAAAGCAAATACCTTTGACGAATTCAAGTGTTCATGCTTGCCCTAGGGATTTCATCCTTAAAGGCTTCTAAGCATTTGGATTTCATCTTAATTTGCTTACTGAAGTCAACAATAGATAACCTTTGTCTTGATCTCCTTGATTTCTGCATAACACACTTTGTGGGATAAAGGGAAATTAGGATATTGGACATTTAGTTTGAAAAACATAATCAAGAAAGTGATTGTGGTAAAAAGAATTGAATCTAAACAAGAGAAAAAGAAAAATTTGATTACACATGTGTTTTCTAACATGATTTCTCTCAAGATCAAAATCCCAAAACCGAAGTTCAAAAAAAAAGCTTAGTCTGAAAGCTAGTGAGGAGCGTCTTGAGATCCTGAATTGTTTAAAAGGTTTGCTTTCCTCCAATAGGAAATATAGCGTGTTCCTCAACACCTAGGTCTTGTAAGAAGAAGTATCATCTAGGTCAAGTCTAGGATCAAATTCAATCACTTTCATCCATCTTTCAACCATCAAAATCAGTCAAAATTCCATCTGACCAACAGCTCTTGGAATCTTTGTCATCTATTATGCTAAACTCTTAGGCGAAATCAAATCACTTTGTTTGACTTAACACAGCTAGTCAAACCATCATCTTATACACGAGTTCTCTCTTGGATAATACAACTTCCTAGGGTTTACAAGTTCATCTTGTTTGGCTTAACACACCTAGCCAAATTATCAAATCATCACCTCGTTTGACTTGACACACTTAGTCAAACTATCATCTTGTAGGAGTTCACTCTTGGATAACACAACTTCCAACAGTTTTACAATTACATTCATCACTCTTGTTTGACTTAACACATCTAGTCAAACCATCAATCCAATCACGATCAATCAAGTCCTAAAAGTTTAGCATTCCCTTCAAAGTTTCTTTAAGAGTTCCATTCATCCATATCACTCATTTTTCGTTATCTCATCCTCATCATCGCTTTGATCCTTCAATTATCCTAGTTCTTTGCTTCTTTGAACCTAAGGTTTAGACCGATCTAAAGGATTAGAGGTTCATCTCTTACATTCTTGAAAATTGATCTTTATTTTATGGTTCAAACTCGATCTCAACACAAGAAGGACATGGAATATAAATTTGATCCATCCAGCATGAGCAATTCAAGTCAACCAAATTATCCAAGCCTTGCAATACCATTTGATTTTCAAAGCTTTTACAATGCATACATGGGAGCATTATCTCATACAAACATCAATGGTACAACAAATATGAACATACCCAATCTGAAGTTTGGAACACCTTTCCCAATGATAGATTTAAATCCAAGTCCAAATCTACAAATCTATCAACCAAACGCTCAATGCATGAGTTTTCCAAACAACATTATCCCACCAAATCCACACATACCAAGTGCAACTTTACCAAACATGACCGTTTCAAATCCACACTTGGTAAACTTTGGGGTAGACATGTTTGCAAATCCCCCTAATGTTGTTCAAAATCCTAGCAATATGTTGACGACTCCATATGTTGATTCAAGCCAAGGTAACAACATGCGAAATCAAAGTTACCTAAATCCAAGCAATATGATTCCCAACCACAACAATGTTCAATTTCAATCTATCATGCCAAATCAAAACATCATACCAAATCATCCCATTTTTCCATCAACATCGCAAAAACAGATGGAAACCATCCAAGCAACCCCAACAATCAACACCATTCCCATTCCACCGCCAAAGTACAGCACGACCAATTCATTCTCCATCATGTTGCAAGCCGCTCAAGAAGCTTCCCGCAAAAAGGCACTCCAAGCCCAACAAGCTACACAGCTAGTTGCTCAGCAAGCACAAGCAGCTCAAGTAGCCCAACAAGCGCAAGCGCAAGCAGAATTCTATGCACTATTGCAATTAATCCAAGAAGAAGTAGCACAACAAAGAGCCCAACAAAAAGCTTTGTTGGCACAAAGACAACATGACGAACAACAAGCATTGTTGGCTCAGCAGAAAACGCAAGGCTTACTCGCCCAACAAAGCTTGCAACAAATTCCCTCTGCAATTGTTGAAAACAATGATCAAGATCTATCCATCAATGAACACATTGAAGATGTTCCCATCTCATTCAATGATCAGATCATCACACACCAAAAGATACTTTTCAATCACGATCAAAACTCACTGACGATACCCAACAATGATCCAATCCAAGAAACATTAACATCATTTGATCCTATGTTTGAGAACATTGACAATCCCTCCACCAAAAATGTTGAAAACAATGATCAAAATCAATCCATCAATGAGCACATTGAAGATATGTCTACCCCATCCATTGATCAAATCGTCGTTCATCAAGAGCCACTTTTTAGTGATCTATTTCAAGATGTGTTACAATTATTTGATCCCATTGACATAGTATACGATCCATCGACCAATGATCATATCAAAAATGTCTCTACATCACCTTGTGAGTTAGAGGACATATCTCAAGAACGTATTCCAAAGCATGATCAAAATCTTCCATCATGGTCTAGCAACGGCCCTTCCAACGACATATTAACATCCTTTGACCTCATGGTTACAAATATTGAAGGAATCCCTAGCTCAACACTTGATCCAAATCCATTCAAAGAACAAGTGGATATTAATCCACTTCCCATGCCTAAGGACGATGTCCAAGAACCCCTTGTAGACAATCCAGCCTTTGAAATTGACCCATGTCAAGAATGTGATCAAAAGCATGGCGAAAGCAATTCCAGAGTTAGTCAAAATCAAGAATTCGTATCTCCGAGATACTACAATGATCTAATGGGCACTCTTTTATCTATACAAGATGCCGCAAATGATGACCACATCCACATAGGACATACTCCTCCATCTACCCATGAGATGCTTTCTTTGGATGGACACGTGGATGATCTTAAAAAACAAGAGTCTCATACTCTTCAAATCATTACCAACAAATAAGAGTCTCCTACTCTTAACATTTGTACACATGACCAAGATGTAGACAAATGCAGAGACATATTAGAAATGGGTCAGGAAGACGGTTTCTACATAAGTTGTGAATCAGAAAAATCATGTGAAAGCATATCAAGAATAAGTCATGAGGAAGACTTTTGTGTAGACAGCGAAGCATCAACACCTCTTGAAGAAGAACTACAATCTAATATCTCACAAGATCAAGCTAAAGATATCAATCAAGCATTCATCCCACATATGGAGGATCCTGTCACTTATGAAGTTGGATCACTTACCTTTCGTAGAGCAAGCTATCTCATCAATAAAGAAGCTGACACATTTGAAGGTCCACCACAAAGCAGAGAAGGAGCAACACCTTGTTTCCAAGGTAAATCATACCCTATGGCAAATAAATTTTTTCAGCAGATGAATTATCAAGGCAGAGGATTAGGCCTACATGAACAGGGTATCCTGGAACTAGTGCAGATTTTTGGCAATCCTAAATGTCAAGGCCTTGGTTATTCGACAATTAAGGGATCTCAACATATCAGTGATACCTCCACAAAACTGGGGGCAACTTCGTCTCGAGCAAACGTCAACATGGGGAGCACGAAGAATCCTTATGATGAAACTGATGCCAATACTACAACCCGCCATGTCATAAATCTTCATCCACCCATCACCCCATACACAAATTGGGACCAACGTCAAAACAAATATTTGAATCAAATGATGAAGCACGAAGGACAAATAAAATACAAGTGGATACCAAAGAATACAAAGAATGACTATCCCTATCAAACTCCATTAATCGAAGAAACTATGGGGCAAAATAAAAATGGGGCAAGCATCCATCAAAGATTTCTGCAAAAGCAAAATAAAGCTTCTCAAGCAACATACAAAGTGTATCAAGCAGTTGGTCCTAATTCCATGCACACTTCTGTATCCACCCATTATTGCTCATCTTCCCAAGTTTGGAGAGTCAAAGGTTCCAAACTGCCAACCAATCCATCTTTGATTCCTAAACACACTCCATCCACGCCTCCACGCATGATATCCAATTCACACATTGACCATGTGTTGGCAATGACCCTTCATCATAAGGATTCAGAAGGCACTCTATTGCGATGTGCGCACAAAGACAGAGTTAACTCCGGTATCAGCAAAGCAGATCAAGAATCTCAAAAGTTGCATTCAAGTGCATGTATCTTGGCAAGACAACTTCTACAAGCAGGATATCGATGGAACATTATGACAGAAGCATCAACATCAGCACCACCAGGTGGTTCAGCATCAGCTTAAAATCTCTCACAAAAAAAAAAAAATAAAAATGGTCACTTTGATGAAAACCTGGCAAACAGGCATCTTGGTGACAACAAAAAAATACAAAAAATACAAAAAATCCAAAAAAAATAAAAAATCAGAAAAAGAAAAAAAACAGTCCAAAAAAATCATCCTCTAGTGAAAATCAAATGGCGCCTAGTACCAATGAAAACCTCAAACAGGCATCATGTGTACGTCGAGCAGTTCAGGAGAAAGCATCTTCGCATCCATAATGAAGCCAACATTCCATCCATATCATCCGTTCATCCATGAACCGTTTATCCAATCCATTTTCCATCTACATCCATACTCCAAGTTATCTTGATCTTGGAAAATTTTGGTGCACACTTTACACTTGTTTATGGTAAACATCTTGACATGGGTCATTTTCATTGATCCCATCCTATCCAACATTATCTGAGCCTTGAAGCATTATCCGAATGAGCGTTCCTCTATTCGAACACCTTATCTTATCGCAAGATGATCCATATCCATTCATATCCAAGAATCTACCCATGGTCGTTCAAACATTGCTAGACACTGGGGGCAGATATTTGCATCTTGCTTCGAGAATAAATCTTGATGTATATCATCCAACTTATGAAGTGATCCGAACATTGGCAAATACGAAATAAAATTAGTCGAAGTACTTGTGATCCAAAATCCAAGTCACTAGCCCATGGCATATTTTGACAAGAATACATTCCTTATCATGCTCTATCTTTTGTCGAACATCAATCCAAACAATCCATATCAGTCTCATCTAGTGCACACATCAGCGTCACATCAAATCATCAAAGCAATTTTGTTCTAACTCAAGCTTCATCGATCTTGATCAATCGAATCCAATCAATCATCACCTTGTTTGACTTAACACACTTAGTCAAACTATCATCTTGTGCACGAGTTTACTCTAGGATAACACAACTTCCTTGGGTTTACAAGTTCATTATCATCACTCTGTTTGGCTTAACACACTTAGCCAAATTATCAAATCATCACCTTGTTTGGCTTAACACACCTAGCCAAATTTTCCTTTTTGTACGAGTTTACTCTGGGATAACACAACTTCCTGGAATTTACGAGTGCATTATCACTTTTGTTTGACTTAACACACTTAGTCAAACTATCAATCCATCAGTCCGATTGATCAACATTAAGCTTGGTTTTCAACAAAATCCCAAAACAAAGCACTGATATCATATCATGTCCATATCCGAATTGTCAAAATCATGCGAAAATTCCAAAAACATTCAAAACATTCATCAAAAAATTCCAAAAACATGCAAAAAAACATTCAGAAAAAACCAAAAACATACAAAAAATCAATCAAAAATCCAAAAACATCTTAAACATTCGAAAAAATCCAAAAACATGTCAAAAATTATAAAATCTTCAAAAATTTCATCATTAAGTCTTGTCAGTTTTTTCTACCTTGTCGAACTACGTCGTCTCTGATCTTGAACGTAGGCAAGGTTGATCTTTGATCATCCCCCGAGACGGTTAGGTCAGTCCTTTATGCGTCCGTCGCATTGGCAATCCGTTTGCCCATTCCTTTATGCGTCCATCACATTGGCAATCCATTTTCCCATTCATTTATGCATCTGTCGCATTGGCAATCTGTTTGCCCATTCATTTATGCGTCCGTCGCATTGGCAATCCGTTTGCCCATTCATTTATGCGTCTGTCGCATTGGCATCCGTTTTCCCATCTAGTTAGGCGTCCGTCGCATTGGCATTCGTTTGCTTATCTTTTTTACCTTTAGGTCATTCTTTATGCGTCCGTCGCATTGGCATCCATTTGCCCCTCTATCTCATCTGCAGTCAAGTCAATTGACACAAAATCCAAAAAACATTTGTAAGACATCTCAAAATTCCAAAAACAACCTCAAAACATTTGAAAAAACCAAAATGATGCATCCATTTCATCTCGCTTGCACCCACAATAATCGTCACTCATAATAAATCATCGTCATTTTCACCCTTTGGTGAGTTAGTCAGAAGCAAGTTTAGCAGGTTCTAAAGTGAACACCTAATCATCAGAGTCTCAAGTCTAGATCCGTAAGTCAACAAGTTGGTCAACTCGGAGTATCAATAGCTTATCACCCAATCAGTCCTACCAAAACCCTGATCACTACATGTCCTAGGATGAAGCTTTCCCACGATGGACATAAGCATCAGGTACCCCACAGTAGTTTAGTCTTGGCTAGCGATACGAAGAACATTAGCTTGTTTGTTTACTTTATCTTGGTCTTTTTGACTTATCTTATATTGCGCTCATTCCAAGGACCTCTCGATGATGCCTAAACAAAACAGGTTTAGAGAGAAAGGAATGGGGCAATGATCATTATCTTTTTATCTGATGTGCTTGTTGGATGTTCTTGTAAAATAACTTGGCAAATACTTTCTTTGTTGGGTCCGTCCTAGCAGGGTTTTCGTATGTCAAGTGTGAACAAGAGCACTCCTATCTGATTGTCGAGTCAGAGTCCATCACACTAGGCGCAACGCCATCCTGGTTCTTAATACCTTGATGCATCACCCCTATGTGTGTTATCAAACATAAAGAAAGTTACGCTCTTTATCTCCCATTCATGGATAAGCAATACATCATCATCTTTCATCATCATCTCTAATAAAGTTGGCTTGTTGAACTTCTGCATCTTCTTGGATTCAAGGGTTGATCCCTCTCATTCTTCTATCCTATCTCATTCTTCTATCCACTTTCATGCTAACAATGCATCCATCTTGCATCCATCCTGCATCCATCCTGCATCTTGCATAATCACATCATCTCATTTTCATAATCATATAAGTTGTTTAAAATAATATAGATTTGTTATTCTAAGCATCTTCCAAACATCTCATTTACATCATCATTATCATCCATACATCCATTTTGAACCTCTTTGTCGTGAGATCCACCTCAAATTGAATCTTTTCGCTCGATCTCTCGAGGGGGCAATGTACTAACGTACTTATTTTCGCCGAAGCATCTGAAAAATCAGAAATTTTTTAATTTCGATATCGGTAGAATCATTCTTTGAACCAATGCAACGAGTACATTGCTTCAAAGAGGGGCAAAATGTAGACATGCAAAACTGACATCGCACATCTCGCTCTAACATCGTGCATCGAATTCTCCTATTAATCAATTAAAACAATTTATTGATTAATTTTCCTAAGGTTCATTAAATAAATTAAATTATTTAATCAAATCCTTATGTTCTTCTCATTTGATTTAATAAATCAAACTGATTTAATCAAATGTCAAATCCCTAAAATCTCTTAAGTTAATTAATCTAAATTAATTAACTTCTAATCATGATTATCATTCTCCAGCTTTTGACTCAACTAGAGTCAAAAATCCAAACTCCTAACTAACCCACCCACTTGCACCAATAAATCATTTATTTGATTTATAATTCCTCTAATTACATTCAAAAGGGCATCAAAATGGAATATTCTTCCAATTTGAATCTTCCCCCCAAAAGGGACTTGTCCCTTCCAACAAGGTTTTAAATGCTATTTGCACAAGTCAACATAGCATTTATTGCACCTTTCATCCCCCCAAAACATGTCAAGTCATGCAAAATTCAAATTCAAATTGGCACATTGGCCAAGACTTGCACATTCCTCACCCTCTCATAGCTTGACAAGTGTCATCTTGTCATTGGCTTGTGAATTATCCCACATTCATCAAACTCTTTCAATCTCCTACCCTTGAATCTATAAATGCAAGGCAAAACAACTCAATTGAACACAAAACACAACTCATCTTCATTGCAAGGTTATTCTCTTCACTTGAGAATCAATCTTGCTCATCACCACACCATTTCCTCAGCACTATTTTCTGATTGCAAGGTCACTCTCTTCATTTGAGAGGATATCTTGCTCATCATTTGGCAATTTTTTGCTTATCAAGGGGGTGGGAAAGGGCTTTTCTTTCCACATTTCAAAAGGCACCACTCCCACTATGGGATAGATATGGATACTATTTTAATATGCTTTCAAGTTTTCTTATTTGGTCTTTTAGAATTTTGTTTAGCATGCTAGATATGATTCATTATCTCATAGGGATTACTATAATTTGCTAACAATGTTATTCTATGTCAATGAATCACCATTTTGCAGATTTTAGTGTCCACACATTTCAACACAAATCAACAACACACAACACATTCTCACTTGCAAGGTTACTCTCTTCATAAGAGAACTAATCTTGTTCATCACCACACCATTTTCTTAGCAATTACATCTTGAGGCAAGGTTGCTCTCTTCATTTGAGAGTCAATCTTGCTCTTCACCATCTATCATTTGGCATCTTGCTTATCATGGATTGGGAAAGGGCATCCTTTCTACATCACAAGGAGCACCAATCCACCATAGGATAGATTATGTTTCATGTCTTCTTTATATGCTTAATTTGGTTTTATCATTTTGTTTTGAAGAATGTTATGTTATCCTATGAGGATGTTAAAATCAAGCTAACCATTTGCAGATTTTAGCATCCACAAAATGGCGCTAGAAGGAGGGCACTTTGACTGACAAGTTTTAATTTTATGACAAATGTTTTTTCTCTTCTATACCAAACCCAGGATTAGTATCATGTCAGAAAAATGATCAACTTTGCTTTCCATTTGATCATGTGTTTTTCTAGACTTACTATCTTTTGTAGATTTACCAGCCACTGTTGATTTGCATGCAGGTGTAACCTTGGTTTTTACTTTTCCCTGTGCTTTGAAATCTAAATTTTCTTGAGCTGCATCTTTGTTTTGCGAAGTCTTAAACTCGTCTTTAGCATTAGATGTTTTCTTAGGAAGTTCTGGAGAGGCCAAGCTTGAAGCAGATTTGGAATCAATTGCATCATCTTCATTTTCATCATCTGACATATCAAAAACAAAGCATCGTTTCCTTCCGCTGCTCATTAATTCCTAATCTTGTGTCAATCTAAACTGCCCTTTCATTCTTTGACAGGCGTTACATTTTATAGGAAAAGGCATCAACACAATTCCTTTTAGCAGTCTTATCATTTCAGGCTACTCTCCGCTGAATTGGAGAAGTAAAAAAAAAAAAAATAGGTCAATAAACTTATAGTGAGCAAAAGATTTCTAAATCTTAAAGGCTGAACAAAGATAGTAATGCACAGGACACGTTTCAAGATAAGTTGTCATTGCACTCCATTAGATTTTTTTTAAATAAATAAAAAAAGATAGTGTACAATGGGATGTCGACAGAGATAGTGTAAGCATTCTGATATTCTATTTGATTATCTGTTTTATATCCAGCATTATAATATTTATTATTGACAGGAATTTTTCCTTAGCATGGCGTTATTTATTAGAAATTCTTTGATTTAAGATTGATGTGTAGGCCGAAAACTTTTGGAACCCATGCAATTTCATGATTCTTGAATGCATCCAAACTCATTTTTTATATTTTCAATGACATTTGCTGCAGAGAAAGCAAATACAAGGGGTTTTTGAGTTGTCGAGCTATTAAGCTATTACTTCTATGCATAGTGTTCTATTCATGTATTGTCCGGGGTCAAGCATTGTATCTTCCGCTTTTCCTTTTTCCATGAGTTCATTTTTTATGGATGGCGGATGGCTTTTAAGATACCTATCACTCACACAAATGGAATTTTGTTGTATTGTGATACCACTTTTGTCCTACAAGTCATAATTGCCTAAAACTTTCTATGGTTCTTTATTAACTCTTATTGGGAGGTCTAGCTAAACTGGCACGCGAGACAACAGATCAACTAACATGTGAGATAGCAAATCATGGGGTTCTTGTGTCTATACTCGTATTAAATTTCAACATATTTAGTGTATTTTTTTACCTCACCCTTGAAGCTCCTAGCTTGGTGCGGGTAGGGGGGAGTTTAGCATAGGCCATAGATATGATTTACATCTGCCAATTGATTTACATCTGACAAATGAAAAATCCAAGCTTTTTTTGAGACAATTCTGTAATTTGCTATGTACTCTAGATATTTGCATATGGAGATGTCTTGGCCCATAGGAAAGCGTAGCCAATCAAGAGTCATTTATGTCTGGCAACGAGGGTCACCAAGATCCCACACAACTTGGTAGATTTGCATCTGTATTTTGACATTCAATTATGGCAGATGTTTGTAAGGCTTACTAGTTTGTTTACTTTGTCTTGAATGCTCATTTATCTTTGACTGTCATTTGTTGTTGACAGGTGCAGCGTATGGTAGGTGTTCACAATCCCTTCTCCCATTAATCTCCATCGACTTTCAGTCACATCAGCCATCACGCCTATGTAGAGACATACTAATAGATTTGATATGAATCTTTTATTATTATTTTTTGGCAAATCATGGATCTCTATGTTGAGTGTCAAAAAACTTCTTCAACCAGCGGCAGTGCTTGTCTGCAAATATCTTTTTTCAGAATCTTCATTTAAGATGATATTTGGTTTGGGGCGGGTGCTCATTATGTTTTTGTTTATAATCACCTAAGGCATTGGAAATGGTTGTAAAGTATTTGTGTATCACTTAAATGCATTAAGTAGGAATGACACGTCTTTATTATTGAATTCCAAATCTATGCACCTTATTATCATTTCTTTAAATGGGTCATATATCTTATCATACTTCCACATTATGCCTACATTTTGCAAATGACTGCATTCCAAGAAATTACATCTTTTGAAGAATTCTATTAATGTTAGATTTATTTGTTGAGATTACATTGACGGGTAGGTATTATTATTGATTTTGACATACCTTGTGCATACTTTTATAGTTTTGCAACAAGTGTATACTTCTTATTTGTGATAACTTTGTATTGTTTCCATGGATAGCGTTGGAGTTGATTATCGGAATTGAACAAAGGTGAACTAATCAAAGTTGAAAAAATTGAAATCAAGATTTGAAAGAGCATTTTTTAATGCTTGTTGAACTAGAGCTTCCATTTTCTACTCTCGTTTTCTGTTTTAACTCAACTCACTTTTCGATTTGGGCTTAAAATCAATCAATGACTTGATCTTTTCAAAGTTGGTTAAAATTGAACCTTAGACACTTACTAGATTTCAATTTGGGATTGAAATTGAACAAGGCAACCTTCACACTTAGATTTTGGTGCTTAAAACGAATTCATCACTGCTTTTTGGACTTAAAATGAACAACTGTTTGTCATATTTTGCAATCTTTTTCACAAAGGAATATCATCAAAAGGACGTATACGCTTCTCTCGCGCCTCACGGTGACCTTGAGAATCAAAAGTCTTTTTATGATATTAAGTTGTCAAAAATATTGCCTCCACACTTCAATTTGGGAACTAAAATTGAACAAAACATGCAAGTGTGAGCACGATATATTGCGGAGGTTCTCCCCTTTGTTTTTCAACAAAGGTTGTGTGAACGACGGGATATGTTAGCTTGCTATTGTTTATCTTAGAGGGCCTTCCTTGTGGGAAAAACTAATCACCCAAGGGAACGACCCAACCGGGAACACGCTAAAGCCAAGCGACTTCCACTCGGGATATAAGTATGGATATTGGAACAAAGGCCAATATCACGAGGATTATTCCGACGAGATGGACAGCAATGGACTCTCGCCGATGTTGGATAATCCCCCACGAACGGAATGCTCGAATTAGAACCCTTGTTTAGAAATTGGCCAAAACCTTATCTATCTTGTTGGTGCAAGAGGTCATGTCCTCTGAAGCCACCCCACATAACATGCGGTCTTGTTGTGGAAATGGAAAGTATGCCATGGGAGATTCATGGGTACTAATGCTTGGCTGACCCGAATAAGTGAGTGCCGTGGAGGGGAGCCAGTGTGGTCAAGCATTTAGCCATTCGCACAAGATAGGCGCAGCTGGATTTATCCAAGTGGGAACCCAACAAGATATTGCCTCATCATCCTAGGGTTGTAAAAGTGCTTGGAATCAAAAACACTTTGCTTGGATTCAAAATATTGAAAAACGAACATTCACATGAGCCTCAAATTTCAAACACCTTGGAGGAAACAAATATCCTTTGACGAACATGCCCACTCTTACTTTCCCTAGGGATCACATTCCTAGAGGTTTCTAAGTGCTCGAATTCTATCATCATTTGTTTTCACTAAGGATAAACCTAGGAAACTTTTGCCCTAATTTCTTTGATTTCCACATAATGGACATTGTGGGATGAAAATGAAAGAAGGACATTAGAAATTCAGTTTGAAAACATAATCAAGCAAGTGTGTTGGTAAAAAGAATTCACTAAGACAAGATAAAAGACAAATTTGATTACACATGTGTTTTCTCACATGATCAAAATCCCAAAACTGAAGTTCAAAAAGCTTAGTATGAAAGCTAGTAAGGAGCGTCTTGAGATCCTGAATTGTTTGAAAGGTTTACTTTCCTCTCATAGGAAATATAGCGTGTCCTTCAACACCGAGGTTTTGTAAGCAGAAGTATCATCTAGGTCAAGTCTAGGATCAAATTCAATCACTTTCATCCATCTCTCAACCACCAAAATCAATCAAAAATCACCTCACCAATAGCTCTTGGAATCTTTGTCATTTGTTATGCTAAACTTCTAGGCGAAATCAAAACCTCTTTGTTTGACTTAACACATCTAGTCAAACCATCATCCTATACACGAGTTTTCTCTAGGATAACACAACTTCCTAGGGTTTACAAGTTCATCTTGTTTGGCTTAACACACCTAGCCAAATTATCAAATCATCACCTCATTTGACTTGACACACTAAGTCAAACTACCATCTTGTAGGAGTTCACTCTTGGATAAAACAACTTCCTAGAGTTTTACAATTACATTCATCACATTTTGGTTGACTTAACACACCTAGTCGAACCATCAATCCAATCACGAATCAATCAAATCAAGTCCTAAAAGTTTAGCATTTCCTTCAAAGTTTCTTTAAGAGTTCCATTCATCCATATCACTCATCTTTCATTTATCTCATTCTCATCATCGCTTTGATCCTTCATTTATCCTAGTTCTTTGCTTCTTTGAACCTAAGGTTTAGACTGATCTAAAGGATTAGAGGTTCATCTCTTACATTCTTGAAAATTGATCTTCATTTTATGGTTCAAACTCGATCTCAACACAAGAGGGACATGGAATATAAACTTGATCCATCCATCATGAGCAATTCGATTCAACCAAACTATCCAAGCCTTGCAATACCATTTGATTTTCAAAGCTTGTACAATGCATACATGGGAGCATTATCTCATACAAATATCAATGGTATGACAAATATGAGCATACCCAATCCTAAGTTTGGAACACCTTTCCCAATGGTAGATTTAAATCCAAGTCCAAATCTGCAAATCTATCAACCAAACACTCAATGCATGAATTTTTCAAACAACATTATCCCACCAAATCCATACATACCAAGTGCAAATTTACCAACATGACCATTTCAAATCCACACTTGGTAAACTTTGGGGTTGACATGTTTGCAAATCCCCCTAATGTTGTTCAAAATCCTAGCAATATATTGGCAACTCTATATGTTGATTCAAGTCAAGGTAACACCATGCAAAATCAAAGTTACCTAAATCCAAGCAATATGATTCTAGACCACAACAATGTTCAATTTCAATCTATCATGCCAAATCAAAACATCATACCAAATCATCCCATTTTTCCATCGATATTGCAAAAATAGATGGAAACCATCCAAGCAACCCCAACAATCAACACCATTCCCATTCCACCACCACCGGCACCACCGCCAAAATACAACACGACCAATTCATTCTCCATCATGTTGCAAGTTGCACACGAAGCTTCCTGCAAAAAGGCACTCCAAGCCCAACAAGCTACACAGCTAGTTACTTAGCAAGCACAAGCGGCTCAAGTAGCCCAACAAGCGCAAGCACAAGCAGAATTCTACGCACTATTGCAATCAATCCAAGAAGAAGTAGCACAACAAAGAGCCCAACAAAAAGCTTTGTTGGCACAAAAACAACATGAGGAACAACAAGCGTTGTTGGTTCAGCAGAAAATGCAGGCCTTACTCCCACAACAAAGCTTGCAACTGATTCCCACCATAATAATTCAAAATGATGATCAAGATCCTTTGACCAATGATAATGTTGACAACGTCTCTACATCACCTAATGAGTTACAAGACATATCCCAAGAATTTGTTCCAAAGCATGATCAACATCTTTCACCAAGGTCTAGCAATGATCCTCTCCAAAACATATGGCCATCCTTTGACCTCATGAAATTTGAGAATATTCCTATGCCTAATGAAGATATCCAAGAAAGAAATCCATTCTTTGAAATTGACCCATGTCAAGAACTTGATCCAAAGCATGTTGAAAGCAATTCCGAAATCACTCAAGATCGAGAATTTGTATCTCCAAGCTACTACAATGATATAATGGACACTCTCCTATCTATACAAGATGTTGCAAATGATGACCATATCCGCATAGCACATACTCCTCCATCTACCAATGAGATGCTTTCTTTGGATGGACATGCAGATGATCTTCATTCAAAACAAGAGTCTCATACTCTTGAAATCATGACTGGGAAACAAGAGTCTCCTACTCTTAACATTGGTACACAAGACCAAGATATAGAAAATTTTGGGGACATAGCAGAAACAAATCATGAAGAAGGTTTCTACAAAAATTGTGAATCAGAGACATCATATGGAGACATATCAGAAAGCTTCTACAAAAGTTGCAAATCAAAAACATCCTATGGACACCTAGCAGAAATAGGGCATGAAGAGGACTCCTACATAATTCATGAATCAGAAACATCCTGTGAAGTGAGTCATGAGGAAGACTTTTGTGTAGATAGCGAAGCATTAACACTTCTTGAAGAAGCACTACAATCTGATATGACACAAGATCAAGCCAAAGAGATCAATCAGGAAGTCATCCCACATGTAGAAGATCCTATCACTTATAAACTTGGATCACTCACCTTTCTTAGAGTAAGCTATCTCGTCAATAAAGAAGCTGACACATTTGAAGGTCCACGACAAAGTAGAGAAGGAGCAACACCTTGTTTCCAAGGGGAATCATATCCTATGGAAAATAAATTTTTTCAACAGATGAATTATCAAGGTAGAGGATTAGGCATACATGAACAGGGTATCCTAGAACCAGTGCAGATTTTTGGCAATTTGAAGCATCAAGGCCTTGGTTACTCAACAATCAAGGGATCTCAACATATCAGTAATACTATCACCATACTGGGGGCAACTTCGTCTCGAGCAAACGTCAACATAGGGAGCACGAAGGATCCTTATGATGAAACCAATGTCAATACTACAACCCACCATTTCATGAATCTTCATCCACCCATCACCCCATCCACAAATTGGGACCAACATCAAAAGAAAGACTTGAATCGAAGAATGAAGAACATTATCAAAGAAAAAGAAGCTAAGAAGCATATTGGACAAATCAAGTACATATGGATACCAAAGAATACAAAGAAAAATTATCCCTATCAAACTCCAATAGTCAAAGAAACTATGGGGAAAAATAAAAAAGGGAAAAGTATCCATCAAAGATTTCCACAAAGGAAAAAGCATGCTTCTCAAGCGACGCACAAAGTGTATCAAACAGTTGGTCCTAATTCCATGTACACTTCTGTATCCACCCATTACTGCTCATCTTCCCAAGTTTGGAGAGTCAAAGGTTCCAAACCATTGACCAATCCATCTTTTACTCCTAAACACACTCCATCCACACCTCAATGCATGATATCCAATTCTCACATTGACCATGTGTTGGCAACGACCCTTCATCATAAGGATTCAGAAGGCACCCTATCGCGATGTGCGCACAAAGACAGAGTTAACTCCGGTATCAGCAAAATAGATCAGGGATCTCAAAAGTTGCATTCAAGTGCACGTATCTTGGCAAGACAACTTTTACAAGTAGGATATCGATGGCACATTATGATAGAAGCATCAACATCAGCACCACCAAGTGGTTCAGCATCAGCTTAAAATCTCTCAAAAAATACAAAAAAAAATCAAAAAATGTCCTGAAAAAATAGTCACCTTGATGAAAACCTGGCAAACAGGCATCCTGGTGACAACAAAAAAAATACAAAAATATAAAAATCCAAAAAAATCAAAAAAAGGATTGAAAACAGTAAAGAAAAAAATTGTCCTCTAGCGAAAACCATTTCGGTGGCGCTTTGGGCAGGTACCATGATAAAAACCTGGCAAACAGGCATCATGTGTAGAATTGAGCATCTACGTGTGCTAGTTCAGGAGAAAGCATCTTATCGCATCCATTATAAGGCCATCATTTGAGCCGTATCATTCATTCACCCATGAACTATTTATCCAACCCATTTTTATCCATCTGCATCCAAGGTCCAAGTTACCTTGATCTTGATAAAATTTTGGAGCACACTTTACGCTTGCTTATGGTAAAAATCTTGACATGGGTCATTTTCATTGATCTTATCCTACCCAACGCTATATGAGCCTTGAAGCATTATCCGAATGAGCGTTCCTCTATTCGAACACCTTATCTTATCGCAAGATGATCCATATCCATTCATATCCAAGAATCTACCCATGGTCGTTCAAACATTGCTAGACACTGGGGGCAGATATTTGCATCTTGTTTCGAGAATAAATCTTGATGTATATCATCCAACTTATGAAGTGATCCAAACATTGGAAAATGTGAAATCAACTTGGTCAAATCAATTTGTGAACCAAAATCCAAATCACTAGCCCATGACATATTTTGACAAGAAGACGTTCCTCATCGAATATCAATCCAAGCAATCCATATGAGTCGCATCTAGTGCGCACATCAGCATCACATCAAATCATCAAAGCTATTTTGTTCCAAATCAAGCTTCATCTTGATCAATCGAATCCAATCAATCATCACCTTGTTGACTTAACACACTTAGTCAAACTATCATCTTGTGCATGAGTTTACTTCAGGATAACACAACTTCCTTGGGTTTACAAGTTCATTATCATCACTCTATTTGGCTTAACACACTTAGACAAATTATCAAATCCATAATCACCTTGTTTGGCTTAACACACCTAGCCAAATTATCCTTTTTTAACAAATTTACTCTGGGATATCACAACTTCCTAGAATTTACAAGTGCAGTATCACTTTCGTTTGACTTAACACACTTAGTCAAACTATCCATCCATCAATCTAATTGATCAACGTTAAGCTTCGTTTTCAACAAAATCCCAAGAGAGAGCACTGATATCATCACATATCCATATCCAAATTGTCAGAATCATGCGAAAAAAGCCAAAAACATTCAAAAAAACTCATCAAAAAATCCATCAAAAATTTCAAAAACATCTAGAAAATTCATCAGAAAAAGCCAAAAACATTCAAAAAATTCATCAAAAATAAAAAACATTCAAAAAACTCATTCAAAAATTTCAGAAACATCCAAATCATTCAAAAAATCCAAAAATATGTCGAAATATCAGAAAATCTTCAAAATTCATCATTTAGTCTTGTCAGTCTTTCACCTTGTCGAACTACGTCATCTCTGAGCTTGAACGTAGGCAAGGTTGATCTTTGATCATCCCCCGAGACAGTTAAGGTCAGTCCTTTAGGCGTCCATCACAATGGCATTCGTTTGCTTATCTTTTTTACAGTTAAGGTCAGTCCTTTAGGCATCCATCGCAATGGCATTCGTTTGCTTATCTTTTTTACAGTTAGGGTCAATCCTTTAGGCATCCGTCGCAATGGCAATCCGTTTTCCCATCTATCTCATTATTAGTCAAGTCAATTGGAGTCTGAACTACGTCGTCTCTGAGCTTAAATGTAGGCAAGGCCATCCTTGATCGGCCCCCAAGACACAAAATTCAAAAAAATTCATAAATCTTGAAAATACCAAAAACAGCCTCAAAATATCTGAAAAAAACCAAAATGGTGCATCCATTTCATCTTGCTTTCACTCGTGATTGTCATCACTCATAATAAAGTCAATCATCACTTTCACCCTTTGGTGAGTTAGTCAGAAGCAAGTTTAGCAGGTTCCAAAGTGAATGCCTTATCATCAAAGTCTTAAGTCTAGAGCAGTAAGCAAGCAAGTTGGTCAACTCGGAGTATCAATAGCTTATCACCCAATTAGTCTCACCAAAACCCTGATCACTACATGTCCTAGGATGAAGCTTTCCCACGATGGACATAAGCATCAGGTACCCCACAATAGTTTAGCCTTAGCTAGCGGTACGAAGAAAATTAGCTTGTTTGTTTACTTTATTTTGGTCTTTTTAGACTTATCTTATTTTGCGATCATTCCAAGGACCTCTCGATGATGCCTAAACAAAACAGGTTTAGAGAGAAAGGAATGGGGCAATGATCATTATCTTTTTATCTGCTGTGCTTGTTGGATGTTCTTGTAAAATAACTTAGCGAATACTTTCTTTGTTGGGTCCGTCCTAGCAAGGTTTCCGTATGTCAAGTGTGAACAAGATCACTCCTATCTGATTGCCGAGTCAGACTCCATCACACTAGGCACAACGCCATCCTGGTTCTTAATACCTTGATGCATCGCACCTATGTGTGTTATCAAACATAAAGAAAGTTACGCTCTTTATCTCCCATTCCTGGATAAGCAATACATCATCATCTTTCATCATCATCTCCAATAAAGTTGGCTTGTTGAAATCCTGCATCTTCTTGGATTCAAGGGTTCATCCCTCTCATTATTCTACCTTCTTTCATGCTAACAATGCATCCATCCTGCATCCATGCTGCATTCATCCTCTCATCTTGCATAATCACGTCATATCATTATAGGACAACATCATCCATCTCATCCATCTCACATGCATCGCATAATCATTTAACATGCTTAAAATAATATAGATTTGTTATTCTAAGCATCTTCTGAACATATCATTTACATCATCATTATCATATAGTCTCATCATCCATACATCCATTTTGAACCTCTTTGTCGTGAGATCCACCTCAAATTGAATCTTTTCGCTTGATCTCTCGAGGGGGCAATTTACTAACGTACTCATTTCCACTGGGGCATCTGAAAAACCAAAGAATTTTTTAATTTCGATGCCGACAACATCATTCTTTGAACCAATGCAATGAGTACACTGCTTCAAAGAGGGGAAAAATGTAGACATGCAAAAATAACAATCATGCATCATACAAATTAACATTCATTTCTTCTATTAATCAATTAAGACAATTTATTGATTAATTTCCTAAGGTTCATTAAATAAATTAATTTATTTTATTTAATCCTTATGTTCTTCTCATTTTATTTAATAAATCAAATTGATTTAATCAAATGTCACCTCCTAATATCATCCAAGTTAATTAATCTACATTTTATTAACTTCTAATCATGATTATCATTCTCTAGCTTTTGACTCAACTAGAGTCAAATCCAAACTCTTAACTAACCCACCCACTTGCACCAATAAATCATTTATTTGATTTATTATTTCCTCTAATTACATTCAAAATGGATCAAAATGGAATATCTTCCAATTTGAATCTTCCCCCCAAAAGGGACTTGTCCCTTCCAACAAGGTTTTAAATGCTATTTGCACAAGTCAACATAGCATTTATTACACCTTTCATCACCCCAAAACATGTCAAGTCATGCAAAATTCAAATTCAAATTGGCACATTGGCCAAGACTTGCACATTCCTCACCCTCTCACAACTTGACAAGTGGCACCTTGTCATCGGCTTGTGAATTATCCCACATTCATCTAAAATCACTCAATCTCCTACTCTTGAATCTATAAAATGCAAAGCATTTCAACACAAATCAACAACACACAACACATTCTCACTTGCAAGGTTACTCTCTTCATAAGAGAACTAATCTTGTTCATCACCACACCATTTGCTTAGCAATTACATCTTGAGGCAAGGTTGCTCTCTTCATTTGAGAGTCAATCTTGCTCTTCACCATCTATCATTTGACATCTTGCTTATCATGGATTGGGAAATGGCATCCTTTCTACATCACAAGGAGCACCAATCCAATATGGGATAGATATATTTCATGTTTCATATGCTTTTGAGTCATTTGTTTGCATTGTGAATCATAGATTATTATCTCATAAGGATATGCATTTCTGTTATGTTGTTTTGTCAAGGTTACTAACATTTGTAGATTTTCATGTCCTACAGCTACCACTTTGCTCTTTTCAACCATTTTCAACACAAGGTAAGGGTCTCTATCCCCTATTATCTTTTCTGCTCCTTGAAGAAAAGCTTGGAGGACAATAAGAAAAACCCTAAAAGATTCCCCATTCTGCACACTAGGTTAATTAGGCTGATTGTTGAACATCTCCATGTGCCCACTCCTGCTATTTTGGAAACCAACCTAGACTCTGAGAGTGATGATACTGAGCCCAGTGACTCGGAGTATTTTCCTAACTCTAGCCTAGTTAGAAAAGCCCGTAGCTTGCATGCTAGCCCTTCCAGGGATTCTGGTAAAACCTGCATTGAGCTTGAGCCTAACAATCCTTCCCTTAAGATCAACTCTATTGACAAGAAAACCCAAGCCAAAAGCCTTGTTTCCTACTTCGAAGAGTCTTCTGAGTCAGAGGAATCTGATACCAACAAATTTGAGCGTTGTGCTAACCCTCTGCCAGACATACACATTTATGATAATTCCCCTATTAACACTGGAAAAGAGCCCTCTCTGGATTATCTCAACCTTGCCAGAACCAATTTTGAGTCCCATTCCAAACTCTTGGATTGGACTTTCTCTAAAATTAATGAGCTGAAAATTAAAAACTGGGCCCTGCAAAGTAAGATCGATGAAATGGGCACTAAGATTGCTGAGATGGAAAAGAAAGAAGTGGGTCACAGTAATAGAAAGATTAACACTGAAGCTAAGAACTTAAGGAATACCATCAAAACTATCATTGAGCAAAACAACCATATAGCAAGACACAATGCTATAATTATTGATGCAATGACTAAGAAGCTTGATAAAGCCCAACAGGGGTCTCTGGTGGTTGATCTAGAGGATATCGAGGCTAAAAGCCAAGATATAGAAGCTGGCATTTCTAGAAGAACTAGAGCCAATCTGAAGCGCAAGGCCCCCCTTACTCTGAAAATGATTCAAACTTTTAAAAAGGGGGTTAAAGATATGCAAGATCTAGAGGCGGAGATAGAGTATGTCCTTAGGACTCTGAATTAATGGCTTGGGTCTTCTTTGTGCTTTCTCTACTAGTCCTTCTTTCTTGACCTTTCTGGTCCTTTTTGTTTGGTTGCTACTGGTCTTTTCTCGAGCAGCTATTTTTTTTGGTGGAAGTCTGGTGTCCTCTTTGTTCTTTTGTAAACTTTGTGGTTTCAGGTCCCTGTAAAACCCATTTTACCCTTTTATCAAAACAATCACTTGGCACACATTGAGAGATTAACATCACTTGGAATGGGCTAGCATGGAAATATCACTGTAGGATGTTAGAAAATCTGCAATCATGCTTAAACTACTCCAAACATTAATATAGTTAGTAAAGCAAACATAATCTAGCATCCCTATGAAATAATACAACAAGCTTCATAATGTAATCAAGAGATCAAAATAAACCAAATGAAAGCATGAAAAAAAACCCTAATGCATACCCATTCCATATTGGATTCGTGCACCCTTGACATGTCAAAGAGCCCTTTCCCAATCCTCAATAAGCTTGAGTGATGATAGAAAAAGAGATAAGATTAACTCAAGTTGCCTATAGTGAGAATGCTCAAATGGTAGATGCAAATGAGGAAAGAAGAGGAAAAGTTGAGGAATGTGGGACTAATCCTCAACCAATAGGAAGGAGCCACTTGTCACCATGTGACTGGGCCAAGGTTGTGCAAGTTTTGGTGAATGTGCCAATTCGAAATTTAAAAATAACACTAAATGCATATGGTTGAGAACTTTTGGGGGGAATTTGTTTGGACAAAAAAGTCAAACAAAGGGAGTTAATGAGGGCATATTCCTTGGGAATATGCTTTGTGAGGAAAATAGAGCTTTTAATAAATCAAAATAAATGATTTATTGCGCAAGTGGGAAAAGATAGAGGATGGGACATGGGTTAGGCTTAGTTTTAATCATGGATTTGATTAATTAAGCTGATGATGAGGTGATCTAACATTTGATTTATATTTTGGATTTGTTTAAATCAAATGAGAGGAAAATGATCATTTAGGGATTTAATTACACATTTGGGTTTATTTAATTAAATGGAGGAACCTTAGGAGATTAATTAATTAATTTGATTTAATTATTTAAGGAGAAAATGATTAAATATGATGTTAATTTTGCATGTCTACATTTTCCCCCTCTTTGAAGCAATGTACTTGTTGCATTCATTGAAAGAATGATGCCATCGACAATGAAATTAAAAAAAAAAACTGATTGTTTAAGATTCCCCCACGAAAATAAGTACATTAGTACATTGCCCCCTTGAGAGACAAAGTTAAAGACCTATCCTAGGGGTCTCAAGAGCTGATCAATATATTATCCTTGCCTATTTTATACACACAGAGACCACGTATTTTGACTAACGATAGAATTGATGGATGAAAATATAGATGGGAAAATAGTGTCATTGGGAAGGCTTAGACCCACTTTGTAAAGTACTTTGTGGTGGTGATGATGAATTTGTGGCCATTGGATGAGGTGGGTGTGATTTTTCTGATGAAATCGAGCCCCAACCATGAAAAGGGCCAAGGTGTAACAATAGGATGAAGCTCTTGAGCTAGTGCATGAATAAGGTCTCAACACTGCTAGCAATGTAAACACTTTCTTACAAATTCATGTGCCTCTCTTTCCATTGTTGGCAAGTAGTATCTGATACTCTATTTATTCTTAGCCAAGGTCATACCACTCTAGTGTGAACCATAAATGCCATTGTGTACCTCGGTCAAAGTAGTCAAGGCTTCCTCAGTATTTAGGTAATGCAACAAGGTTCCTTCAATAATGCTACAATAGAGGGTTTCTCCTAGGATGAAAAAATGTAAGGACCTTTTGAAAAAGGCTCATTTAAGGTTTGGGGTAATGTCAGCTGGGAGGACTCCTATTCTCAGGTAGGTATAGATGTGGTAATACTAGGGATTAGTGGGACCAATGATTCTGGACATGAATTCAAACTCTGGTACCTTGAATGCTTGTACGAGAAGCTTCTCTACTAGGAATTCTTACTTTGGGATGCTATGCAAGATTTCCAAAAAGTGATCCATTTGTCAGCATAGCATCTACTACTCTATTGTTTTTTCTAGGTAGTTTTTCAAAGGTGACATCAATGAATAATTCTTTGAGGCTCTCCACTAACTTCTTGTATGGATTTAGCTTATCATCCTTTGTTTGGTACTCACCATTGACTTGGTTGATGATGAGAAGTGAATCTCCATAGACTTTGAGAGCTATAATCTTCCATTGTACTGTAATCCTTAAGCCGATGAGGAGAGCCTCATATTCTGCTATGTTATTTGTGCATGGAAATGATAGTTTGTAAGACTTGGGTATGTAGTATCCCTAGAGAGTGATGAAGAATATTTCGGCACCTGACTCATGTTGCATGTATGACCCATCAAAATACATCTTCCAATGATTTTCTATACTTATGTTGAAAATTGGCTCGTTTAGAAATTATGAGATAAGTGGGTTGTCGACATAAATTGGAGCTTTTTCCAGTTGGTTTTTAGTCGCTTGTCTTTTGATAGCCTTGTGCTCTACATATTCAATATCATGTTCTATCGATATCATCACCCACTTGGTTGTTCATCCCGTGAGAGTGGCTTTAGAAAGCAAGTATTTGAGAGCATCTATTTTGGCGACCAGCTTCATTTCATGAACCAACATATAATGTCTAAATTTATTAGCTGCAAACACAACTACCAGAAAATCCTTTTCAATGGGAGTATAGTTTAGCTCATGTACCACCATAGTTCTACTAATATAGCATATTTCTCTTTCTCTTCTATTTTCATCGTGTTGAGCTAATAGAGGATCGAGAGCTGCCATGGTTTCTAAAATGTACAGGATTAATGGCTTTCCTAGGATTGGCGGCATCAAAACTAGTGGCGTGAGTAGATATTCTTTTATTTTACTAAATTCCTAATCACACTTGTCATCCCACTTGTATGTTACTCCCTTGTGTATTAGATGAGAATATGGGATCTGTTTATTCGCCATCTATGTTATGAATCTGTGGATGGATTAGAGCCTTCCTTATAGGCCTCTGATATGTTTTAGTGTCCTGGGTGCTTCCATGTCGACAATCACCTTGAATCTGGTGGTATCCACTTCTATTCCTCTCATTAATACTATATATCATAGGAGTTTTCTTGATTGCACCCCAAAGACACATTTCTTAGGGTTAAGTCTAACCTTGTATTTCTCCAATCGATCATAGATGGCACTTAAAGCTGCTATGTTATCCTTTCTTTTCCTTGACTTTCCCAATATATCATCCACAGTTTTGTGAATCATGTCATGAAAAATTAGTGTCATGGCCCTTTGATAGGTCACTCCCACATTCTTTATCCCAAATGGCATCATGTTCCAGTAGTAAGTGCCCCATGGACATGTAAACATTATCTTATGCTAGTCTTCCTTTGCTATCATAATCTAGTTGTACCCTAAGAATCCATCCATCAGTGATAGCATCTCATTTTTGGTCATCATTATGACTATCATGTCAATGTTGTGTAGTGGAAAGTCATCCTTAGGACATGCTTTGTTTAGGTCTCTGAAGTCTACGCATCTAGGAGTTTATGTAATTCCACCTTGACTAGCAAGGCTATCTGAGGGTGCATCTTTCTTAATTTTTGTCTTAGTAGCTTTGCCCCTGGGTAGACAGCTAAGAGTTGAACCATGAATTTTGGATCAAGACCCGACATATCGACATAGGTCCATGCGAAGTTCTCCTTTCTTTCTCTTAGAAACATAGATGGTAGCAACTCACGTCTAAATTCCTTTTCAATGACCACTTTCTATTATTGCATTAGAGATTGGTATAGGAGGGAACTTGTGTAATGTTGTAGTGGATATGGAATAGACAGGAAATCTCTCACTTCAAATAGGACATCTACATATAGGAGTAACAATTATCTCTTTAAAAAAAATCAAAGCCCATACAATTCACCTCCTTTCCATTCGTTTCGACCAATACGAAGGCCACTTGGTTGAAAACCTTCTCTTTTGCAACATCTGAATTGATGCAAATTCATGCACTAGAAAATACAAATTGGATAGTTGGTTCATATGCAACAAGAGATAGTGGCAGCCTTGCATTTCCATTGCTAAACAATTTGGCTAGTGATTGTTGAGTTGTGAAGGAAATGGTATGGGCTTGGATTTTGTTTAAAGGGATAATCGTTACTCTTATATGTAGAGGTCCTATTCGAAGGGGGAGCTTCCCTAATTGTTCCATATCTACTACCGCATTACACAAATTCCCTCCTCCACCAACCTCCAATGTAGCTATTGTTGTGGCATCTTAAACTTTTATTAGTTGTTCAACAACACCTTTGAAATTTTACCTTTATTAGTTGTGCAACAAGACCTTTCACTTTTGACCTATCAATTGTGCAACAACCCCTTTCATTGTTGTCCTTGTTTTATCAAATTTATGTCTTTTAGATTGCATCTTTCTCTAAACAACATTAAGATCCTCTTCTTTTCACCGTGACAACTTCTTCTTGTGTTTCAATTCCTTTTCTAACTGGTTAGTTATAGTGTTCAGTCATTCTGCTCCACTTGGAGCATTTCCAAGTATTGTTTTTGCAATGTGTTTATGATTAGAGAATGCAGATGTTTCTTTGTGCAAATTCGTTAGGGAAATTATCTACCTTTTTGGATAAGAATTTCATGCCTCCACCTAACTGATTATGCTTTTTTGCACTTAGATCTAGTATTGCCTTTTCCTTATCATCAATTTTCAATTGCTTTTGTTCCATGGAATTGCTAACTAATAGAATGCTTGACTTCATTTTTTAAACTCTGCTTAGAGAATCATGTCTCTATTTCTTTGATTGCACAAATTCATATGCAATAGAAAACCTTTCGAGTTAATCCACTTTCGCATTGCCATTTTCCCCTTGCACATATTGCACATGGTCCTTCCCTCCACTTCTCACAGGGAGGAACAACCTCTTTAGTCAATACATTATCTATCTTGTTTACTTTGGTCTACTTATTTTCAAGTGTTTTTAGAGAAGATTCCTTTTTCTCACTACACTTTCCAATATGTCCTCATTTTTTTTTATTACTACCATGTCATAAAATTCTCATAACAATTATTTTTCAGATTCTTTCGGATTTCTTTTAGGAAAAGGGATAGAGTTTTCAATGTATTGAATACTTCGAAATGATAAAGGGACAAATGTATGTGGTAATGAATTTTTCATGTTTATGCAAATTTCAATATGAAGAATATCAAACATATCTAATAAAAAATATCTTTCATTCAACAGTAGTGTTTCAAAATAGTAGATCTAGTTATACAACTGTGTGTGGGTTGCTATTTTTTACAACACGCTATATTTTACAATATATAGTATTAGCAAATAGTATTCATGTATTAAACAGTAATAAATAGTAATAAAGAGTGATAACAAATAGACTAATAAACACTTATAAACAACAATACAAAATACCATTCATTCAATTGTAGTGTTTGAAAAGAGTAATACATAATAGAAGTTGAAGTTTTAGTTTCCTTTTTTCATTTAACAAGCCTTTCCACATCCTAATCATATTCACTCTTTACATTTTCTATGTTTACATTTGTGCGCTCATTGGAATGGTAGGGGCATTTTGCGCCAAGCCACTCAATAACACTTTCATCATTTTTCAGAACTAGTGTTGGGTGGTCAACAAGTGTGTGAAGGGAAAGATACATGTCATGTGTGCCCTCTTCAATGTGTGGCTCAACAAAATGACCATGCAATTACATTGCTTGGTCCAAAAAATGATCACCCTAACGCTCTATGTTGCTACTAAATATCTCTCGAACACACCTAATATCCAAGGATGTTTGAAGCAACGAACGTGGGAAGATGCCACTGATTAGGTCGAGACCCTGATCAACATCATATATTTCCAATGCTTCGTCAAGCTATTCATGATTGACCACATGGCTCCAAACATATTTTGCATAGAGAATTTGAACTAGAATACAGTTTGTTAGCAGGTCCATGGAGTTTGACAGGAACCCGCAAGCTACATCAGCCTCTGAATAAGGGAGTATAGGTTTGGTGGGCTCCAAAAATCTACCGACCTTGTGAATCGTATCCTTTAGCGTCTGACAATTGAATTTGAAAGCACAACACAACCTCTCTATACTGAACGGACTGTCATTGTCTTCTTGATTGTCGTGGGTAACCTACCCAATGTAAATTATGAAGTTCAACATTTTTAGTTGTACTGTGAAAAATAAAAAAGGGAAAAAAAATCATTAACAAATAGCATTGTAGGCATCTACAAAAAATTTTTTATTTGCTTCCAACTACTGATTCAACCACTTTTTGAGAAAACAAGTAAATATCACAATAAATTTATGAAAACAGAAGCTCTTAGTTACATGAATCCTATTTTGTAATATATTGGAAAACACAGGGTGTAATGAAAACTGCAACCCACTCACAATTGTATAATGAAATCAACTATTTTCAAACACTATTGTTGAATGAAAGATATTTTGTACAACATATGTCTGATGTTCTTCACAATCAAATGTCCATATACATGAAAACTTCATTACCACATGTTTGTCCCTTTATCATTTCAAAGTATTCAATACATTAAAAATTATATCCCTTTGTTTGAAAGAAATCTGACATAATCCAAAAAATATTTGTTATGAGAATTGTATAACATGGTAGTAATAAAAAAAATATGACATATTGGAAAGTGTGTATTAAAAAAAAGGAATCTGCTCTAAAACACTTGGAAATAAGTAGACCAAAGGAAATGAGATAAATAATATATTGACTAAAGAGGTTGTTCCTTCTCGTGAGAAGTGGAGGAAGGAGCATGTGCAAGGGGAAAATAGAAATGCATAAATGTTTTAACTTGAAAGGTTTTCTATTGCATATGAATTTGTGCAATAAAAGAAATAGAGACATGATGCTCTAAGTGGAGTTGAACAAATGAAGGCAAGCATTCTATTAGTTAGAAATTTCATGGAAAAAATACAATTGCAAATTGATGATAAAGAAACTCAATAAGTTGGGTGGAGGCATGAAATTCTTATTCAAAAAGGTTGAGAAGTTCCCTAACGAGCTTGCGAAAAGAAACATTTGCATTCTCTAATCATAAAAAAACTGCAAAAATAGTACTTGGAAATGCTCAAAGTGGAGCAAAACAACCGAACACTATAATTAACTAGTTAGAAAAGGAATTAAAACACAAGAAGAAGCTATCACAATGAAAATAAGAGGAGCTTAATGCTGTTCAGAGAGAGCTGCAATCTAAAAGACAAGAATTCAATAAAACAAGGACAACAGTGGAAGGTGTTGTTACACAATTGACAGGTCAAAAGTGAAAGGTCTTATTGCACAACTGATGAACATCAAATTTCAAAGGTGTTGTTGCACAATTTGTAGGTCAAAAGTCAAAGGTCTTGTTGCACAACTAATAAAAGTTTAAGATGCCACAATAATAGATGCATTGGAGGTTGGTGGAGGAGGTAATTTGTGTAATGTGGTAGTGTATAAGGAATAGACAACAAAATCTCCTACTTCGAATAGGATGTCTACATATAGGAGTAACCATTATCCCTTTAAACAAAATCCAAGCCAATACCATTTCCTCCACAACTCAACAATTACTAGCCAAATTTTTGAGCAATGGAAATGCAAGGCTGCCACTATCTCTTGTTGCATATGAACCAGCTATCCAATTTTTATTTCCTAGTGCATGAGTTTTCAACAATTCAGATGCTACAAACGAGACACTTTTCAGCCAAGTGGTCTTCGTATTGGCCAAAGTGAATGGCAAGGAGGTGAATTGTATGGGCATGGATTTTTTTAAAGGTATAATCAACTTGCTACCCATCAAAACGAAATGCAAGATTCTTAGAAGCATCTACTAACATCCACCACTGTGTTTTCCAACATGCAATTACTCAGTGCATTTTGATTTACCATCATATCATGATTTTGAAACCCAAATTTTAGTCCATTGAAGAGTTGTATTAAATGTCTTAGGTGAGTTTCTTGCAATTATTAAGGTCTCAAAAACATAAGAGTTTCATGAGAACCATTATGTGTGTGTATAATTGCAAGTTGGAAAACACTGCATGAAATACAAAATACAACCCACTGTGTTTTTTAGCCCGCAATATGAAGGTGGACTTAAATACATTGTTATAGTGCACAAAACAGGTTTAAGTGATCATTTGGGCAAGCCCTTTTCCTATCATATAGATTATTTGTGTTCGTGCATTTATCAAACATCGAATGATACGTTTGAAGACCATAGTAATATAGAATGTATATATGCTTGGAGGTCCTATGTATGATATTTCGTAGTGGAATGGGGTATTCAAGATCTAAATATTAATCAAGTGAGAAAAACCATAAACCTACCATTCAAACTTATACCCAACTCATGTCATTGTCCATGTCATCCTTTTTGTCCATTGACAAGGGAGCCCAAAATGTCTTCCATGTTCAACCAATAGCTATCCATCCTATTTCACCAAAGGAACACCAAAAGTCAACCTATAAGGAATACAATACCTGATGCAAAATTCTATTTCACAAAATGGTAGTCATAGTCTTCTAGTTCCACCCACTTTCACCTCATCCAACCCATGTTTATTCAACTCATTCATTCCATGTTTTTACAACTTCATAGCACCTATAGAAATTCAACCATGTCACACACTTGACCTCATTCATCAAAAACATGGCATCATACATGCCCCTTTTATGTGAAGATCAAAATACTCCATCTGATGATGCCAGTTCATCTCATCATTCCATTCCATGTCATGGTGCCATACCATCTCATGATCAAAGTATGCCAACTCCATACCATAATTTTCATGTATAAATTCATTAAAAAAAGCTTTCCATCCATTTAATAAGTCAATACCCCCAAGGTATAAGCATTTCCATCACATCTCATGATAATCCTAAACTTTTACAAGATCCCATTCATGAACCACAAACATATAAGCTTGGTTTATCCACCTTTATAAAATCTGGTTTTCCCATACAATACCACAGACCTTCATGAGTTCCATTTACCTACACACTCTAATATTAAAAAACATGTAATTTCTTATGGCTTTGGCTGCATACCTCCTTGTTAAGATGTTGGTAGCTCTGTCAAACACAAGATGCCTCCCTTCACATCAATACATCCACCTCCTCCATCATGTTTTCCATCTATTGTTGGACTGTATTCATGAACCCTTCCACCCATCATGGGCCCATATGTTCCTAATGCATATGCGTAGGTGCCCTTTCAAGAAAAACAAAGGCACATACCCTTGAATTCATTCCAACACCTTCCACTTCAAAATCTTCTCATTTCATAAAATCCCTCTATGGTTTATCCAAGCAATTGGGATGCCAAACAAGAAATGCATAAATTGAATAATCCACTAAAACCTAAATATGATCGTGTCTCAATAAAAAGACATGCCCAAAAAAATAAAAATATGCTCCAAAATGAATAGAAAAACACTTTCAAAAAAATGGAAGGGCTATAAAGAAAACTTAAAAGTGGAAACAATGTGGGTTCCAAAGCAAGCAAAAAAATGCATGCATTCAAAATAAAAAAATTAAAATTGGTATCCCTACTTGCTAATCCAAAATACTCCATTATTCCACCATCATCCATTCATCCATTATTCATCCTTATATGCCCAACTTTATTATCCCAATCCACTCTCAATACTTCAACTTTCACCACCCTTCAAGGTGTGTGCCAATGTTGTTCTTGCCCACATTCCCTCATAATGACTCCATTCCATACTTCCATCCAAGCTTCATCCCCCATTCCATAGCTTTAACCTAATCCTTTGCATGAATCCTTAACCCCCTTCTTCCTACCCCTATCCATTCCATTATCTTTACCAATTTTCCTACCAATGTCTTTAAATGGGAACATGTTTTTGATAAAGGAAAAAAATGGGTTTTACAGGGACCCAAAATCACATAGTTTATAAGCCATATAAAAATAAACCATCGAAGTACCCAAAGACAAGAAGGCTATGAAACAAAAGAAAAAAGAAAAAAAGGATAGTAGCCAGAAACCAAATGCTGACAAAAAACTAGCATGAAGCCAACAACAAAAATGAACAACCAAAACTAACCAAGATACTTTAAAGTCTCAGCTACATAAGCTTCAAGGTTGCACATTTCCTCGGTCACCTTCTTCAGGTCTTGAATCTCTAGAGGTGAGGAATCCACTTTTCTCTTCAGGTTGCTTCTTGTTCTCTTGGAACGGCCTAAATCGTCCTGCTTACCTTTATTCTTGTCAACATCTAGATCCACAATTTGTGACCCCTATTGGGTGTTTTCCATTTTCTCCACCATAGCACTCAAGATTGTAGCATTATGTTTCACAACTTTGTGGTTATACTATCCTTGATCTTACCAATTTCCTTTCCTAGTTACTTGACCTTGTTCTCATTGTCGTTCAAATTGTCTCTGAGTTCAACCGTTCTTTGAAAGCATTCATCCATTACCATCTTCTCTTCCATAGTCCATAAACCCTTAGCAAAGTTTTGAGAATCCACTTTAGCTTCCATCACCTCCAGCTTGCTCTTGATCACCTTGCTTTTTAAATTGATGTCCTTTATCTCATGGAATGCCCATTTCACAATTCTGAAATAGTCAACTGCACCATTTCTAGCCATTTCTAGAATATCTTCAGGAAATTCCCTGTCCAGCTTGAAGTAGTGGTCACCAGGGTTGAGGTCACAAGGGAATTAACTAGGAACATGTTAGCCATGGTCTATAAGAATCATTTAGTCATTGGGGTACTATGTTCTGCAAAGAGACAATCGAGTCCTCCATTCATATCCCTACACCTTCATCAACTTCCATTTCCATGGTCATTCATATCCACTAGCTTTCACATCCATACACGTACCCTTTCTTGTACACTTGGGGGCAAGACTTTTCCATTCATACGATAGATTATTGATTATCTTCTTTCCACTTAGCCATCATATTCCTTCATTTATATTGCATGCTATCCACCTTATCCATCCATCCACCTTCCTTTGATCTAGCATAAAGTATTGGGACAAAATAGTAAGAAATTGAAACTAATGCATGCTTTATACCATGTGTGTCTTCCATCATCCATATCACTTGTCATTCATGTCATGTTTCCTTTCATGTCCATTTATCTTCCATATCCATTTCATGTCGTTATAATTAGTCATACCTCTTACAATGGGGGCATGTTATTACTTTGACATGCCATCTTCGGAGTCCTCCATAGGTCATCCACTTCTCCTTTGTCTAAGAGAAGACATTTTGTGTTCCCTTTTCATTGGTGCCCTCCACCCATAGCATTCCATATCTTGATCCATCTATCTTCATCCTCCATATAGCCCTGGTGTATCCTTACATGTCCTATCATTAACCCATATCATTGATCCCTATCCATCCATATATGTCCTTTGGTTTTCTGCTTCACTAAGGAATAATATCTTGTTTATCATTATCATTTAAATTCTTATTTATCATTGTGTTATAATGGTTATGAGTAACACATTTAAAGAAACCATAAACTCTTTAGCATACTAAACCATTGGGCTTTACTAAGTCACAACCCACTGTGTTTTCCATCCTACAACTGTTTAGTGTGTTTGTCCTTATCATATGCATTAGCATTTTCATTTCTTCATTATCATGATCTTGCATATTTATCATTTTCATATTGCGTGCATGACAACTTGCACTTTATATTAACTCTTTTCTGTTGCCTCCATCAATGTCTTTATCTTTTTATATATTTTATTTTCTTGTCACATTCCAAGGAAGCTCAAGGATCTCTACACTTTGTTGTATACAAAGGAGAGTGAGGAAAGGGGCATGAGTATTTCTTATGTGTGTGTATCAAGTCAGTCGGCCCTATGATGATTACAAAAAGCATAACTGACAACAAAGGGGAAATCGTTGCACTCTATGATAAAACAAAAGTTCACTTCCTACCCTTTCCATTCCATTCATTTCCTTATATAGCCTTCCATATCCTTTCCTCCCATAACGAATACATTTCATAATCCATTTATATGATTTCCTTACATTGCATCAATGCATTTCATTCCTTTCTTCTTTGGATCAACGTAGGTCATTCATATTTGTAAATCTTGCATATCATTTTCTATCTACAACTCAAAAATCGTGAATTGATAGAATTTACATTCCATAGCAACAAGGAACTCAACTATTTGATTAAATGCTTTGGTAGACATGTATGAAAAATGTGGTAGCATAGACAAGGCAATGAACTATTTGATAAAATGCCTCAAAGAAATCTGGTCTCATGCTGATGTAATGCCATGCAAATCCATATAGCAGCAAGGCAACAATAATGATTGCCATGGCATTCCATTTCCCTGTGACCACATTTCTTTCAGGAATTTTATCAAACACTTCACTACCTTCTCTGTGTTGTTGCTTACCATTATGCTTTGGTAGATTTGCTAGAATCATGTGTAGCTTGTTCAAAAGAACCTGTTTTAGGATTTTAGCCATAGTAGCGAGGTAGTGAACGGTTTTATAGAATATTTTGATAGACATGTATGAAAATGTGGTAGCATAGTGAACTGTTTCAAATAATTCCTCAAAGCAATGTGGTCCCTTGGTGAAGGACTTCCATAGCAAGATGGATAGTCATGGCAGTCCTTCACTTGGAGACCACATTTCTTTGAGGCATTATATGAAATAGCTCACTATGCTACCACATTTTGCATACATGTATACCAAATTATTCTATCAAATTGTTCTTTGCCTTGCTGCTATGGCTAAAAGCCTAAAATAGGTTCTTTTGAACAAGCTACACATGCTTCCAAAAATCTATCAAAGTATAATTGGCAATATGGATTTTCATCACTTTGAACACCATGGATAAATAGTAAATATGGATTATTAAAAAAATGTATCAAAGCATAATTGTAAATATTGATTATCATTGCATGCTAGCACCATTATCTTGGAATGCCATGACAAGCGATAGACAAATAATAGAAATAGTTCATTGCCAACACTATGGCTTGTCATGGCATTCCAATCACCATGGTGTTGCAATGCCATGAGAATCCATATTTACTATTATGCATTGATAGTAAACACCCGATGTTTTCCAACAAGCATATACATGCACAATACAATTGGAAGTTGGAAAACACAGTGTGAGCTGAGTATATGTCTGCCAAAACACACTGGCAATCCATAGATAAGAAATCATACAAAAAAATAGTTCATTGCCTTGTATATGGCTTGTCATGGCATTCTAATCACCATGGTGTTGCAATGCCATAACAATCCATATTTACTATTATCCTTTCATAGTAAACACCCGATGTTTTCCAACAAGCCTACACATGCACAATATGATTGCAAGTTCGAAAACACAGTGGCAACCCATAGATAAGCAATCATTCACAAAAATAGTTCATTACCTTCCCTACATAAATCAACATTTATATAGTACTGTCCAAATTATGTTGAACAATATGCAATCAGCCAATCAGGTTGACTAATATCTGTTCATGACATCTATTATTGTCCTAATTCAATGCAGATCCATCATAAGTTCAAAAAGTTATAGTGCAAAAAGTAGAAAATTCGACCTCTTAGGATTGGAAATAATATCCTTATGATACTAGTCACAAAAAAATCGATTAAATTTGTGATATGACTTAGCTTGGAGATGTCAAACACAACCTCCATGATTCTTTTTTAGAACTACAAGTTGCCTTAGACTAAATCTACTTTAATGAAACCATATACCATAAATATCTACAACACTCTAAAGTAAATGGTAAAATACATATAAGATAAAGGATATTGTAATTGAAAACTAGAAAACTTAGTTTTAGGTGAGTATATGTTTTCCAAAACACAAGGGCATGCCATATATAAGCAATCATACAAAAATATAGTTCATTGCCTTGTCTATGGCTTGTCATTTCATTCCAATCACCATGGTCTTGGAATGCCATGACAATCTAGATCTACTATTATGATTTGATAGTAAACACACAATGTTTTCCAACAACCATATACATGCATATTGATTGGATGTTGGAAAACATATTGTGAGGTGACTGTATGTCTCCCAAAATACAATGGCATGGCATATATAAGCAATCATTCATAGAAACAATTCATTGCCTTGTCTATGGCTTGTCATATCATCCCAATTACCATGGTGTTGGAAAGTCATGACAATCCAAATCTACTATTATGCTTTCATAGGAAACACATGATTTTTTCCAATAGCTATATACATGCATAATGTGATTGCCAATTAGAAAACATGGTTTGTGGTGAGTACATGTCTGCCAAAACACAATGACATGCCATAGATAAGATATCATACATATAAATAGTTCATTGCCTTGTCTATGGATTCTCATGTCATTCGAATCACCGTGGTGTTGGAATGCCATGACAATCTACATCTACTATTATCCTTTGATAGTAAACATGCAATGTTTTCCGGGAACCATTCACATGCATTCTATAATTGCAAGTTGGAAAACACAGTGTGAGGTGAGTATATGTCTACCAAAACACAATGGCAAGCCATAGATAAGAAATCATACTTACAAACAATTCATTGACTTGTCTATGGCTTTTCATTGTATTCCAATCACCATAAAACCACATTTCTTTGAGGCAATTTTCAAACTGTTCACTACCTTGTCTCTCTCATTGCTTACTAATATGCTTCCATAGACAAGGCAGTGAACTATTTTAAAAAATGCCTCAAACAAATGTGGTCTCTTGGAATGCCATGACAAAAAAATACAATTTGCAGTTGCAATTTTCATTCTCGTATGAATGAATTAATATCTTTAAAAATAGTATTTGGTTGCATAGGTGGAGTTCCCTATAGTTGTGGGTATAGTTTCACAATATATTGTTGATACCTATACTAAAGAGGACAATATATATTTGCAAGAAAAATTTCTTTGCTTGTTAACTAAGTTTTTTCCCACTTTCTAACAAAATTTGGCTAAGGCCTCTCCATCTGGAAATATCACTCTAAATATCTGCAAGCAAAGGGAGGAACTAAAAGGAGAGCAAAAGAACAGTCCTGACAAGGGAAAAAGACAATAGATTGTAATTGTACTGATTGAAGGGTAGAGTAGCAGCGATCCTGGGATTTCATTAGATGAGATGGTTGCAGTAGAGACACTGGGGACACTTGGAGACTCAAGCAATACAATACAACTCCTCTAGGAACTAGGCTCGAAACAATTTTTCATCTCTTTTTAGTTATAAATGGTAATAGGTCTAGTACATATGTTACATACATGTACAACCTTATACAATTGCACATATGTAACTACATGCTATAGGTATATATGCAAATATTTTGTAGATGGTACTTAGAACAGTGTTAATATGAAATGACAAATTTATTGTATCAGGGGCAGTGTGGGGATATGTATATTTTGTAACTGGGGAAATAGGATGTTATAGCATATGTAGGGATTCCTAGAGGATTCACATTGATGCAATTACTCAGATGCACTATCTATACTTAATACAAAAAAACTATCTGCAATTATTTTGTAAAAATAATGTCGGATGAGAATGTCTGCCAAAAAATAGTGGCGAGCCATAGATAACCAATCCCACATAGAGATAGTTCATTTCCTTGTATATGGCTTGCAATGGCATTCCATTGACCATCAGAGAATATTTCTTTCAGCCTTTTTTCCAAATAGTTCACTCCCTTATCTTTGTTGTTGCTTACTATTATGCTTTCATACACAAGGTAGTGAATTGTTTCAAAAAGTACCTCAAACAAATGTGCTCTCATGGAATGCCATAACAAAAAAATATAATTGGAAACTGCAATTATCACTCTAGAATGAAGGATTTAATATATTTCAGAATATTACTTGGTTGTGCAGGTGGAGTTCCCTATAGTTTTGGATATAGCTTTTAGCTATGTAATGTGAACTAAATGCATAACTGCTTTTAGGTTGACTATGTAAAAAACCTATATTGTAATTTAAATTTTGTCATCTATCTATGAGCATCTACTTATTAGTTATGTAATGTGAAGTAATGATTTCGGTTTGAAAGATGTGCAATGGAATGGAATGGAAAACATGGGGTGTTTACATACCCAAAAATCACTGTTAATTCTTCTTGGGAAATAATGGGTGTTTATAAAACAATGCCTTTCATTACATTCCTAGGGTTTAAATAACAAAATATTGTGAAGACCGTGCACATCAAAAATCTAGAAATGGTTGATTAGTATTGCAAAAACCAAGCAAACATCTAATATCCCTATGAAATAAAACATCATGATTCAAAATGTAAACAAATGACAAGAATGATCAAAGCACATAAAACATGAAGTAAACTTATTTCATAGTGGATTGGTGCCACTTTTTTGTGTAGGAAGCAACCCTTTCCCAATCCATGATAAGCAAACGATGCCAAATGAAGAGCAAGATTAGTTCTCACATGTAGAGAGTAACCTTGCATAAAATGTGTTGTTCTCCAATTGTGTTGTTGTGCCTTGCATTTATAGATTCAAGGTTAGGAGATTGAAAGATTTTGGATGAATGTGGGATCATTCATGTCAATATTTGAGAGGATGAGAAATGTGCAAGTTTTAGCCAATGTGCCAATTTCAAATTTGAATTTTGTTGAAATGACATGTTTAGGGGGGATGAAAGGTGAAATAAATGCTAAGTTGACTTGTGCAAGAGACATGTAAGAGACGTGTAAAAGAATTTAATGCTTTGTTGGAAGGGACAAGTCCTTTGGAGGGAAGATTCAAATTGACAAAATATTCCATTTTGATACCATTTTGAAAGTAATTAGAAGAATTAATAAATCAAAGAAATAATTTATTGGTGCAAGTGGGTGGGTTAGTTAAGAGTTTATATTTGACTCAAGTTGATTCAAAATCTGGAGAATGACTGATTATGATTAGAAGTTAATTAATTCAGATTAATTAGCTTGGAGGATTTTAAGGGTTTTAGTATTTGATTTAAATCATTTTGATTTATTGAATCAAATGAGAAGAACATAAGGAGTTAAGGAAATAATTTGATTTATTTAATTAAGCATGATGAAGCTTAGGCAATTAATCAATAAATTGTTTTAATTGATTAATAGCATAATTAGATGTTAATTAGAGCGGGATGCATGATGTTGATTATTTTACGTTTCTACATTTTGCCCCTCTTTGAAGCAATGTACTCGCTGTATTGGTTAAGGGAATGATGTTTCCGACATCGAAATCAAAAAAAAATCTCAATTTTTTTGGATACCCCAGTGGAAAGAAGTACATTAGTACATTGCCCCCTCAAGAGATGAAGCGAAAGATTCAATTTGAGGTCGATCTCATGAGAAAGAGATTCAAAATGGATGTATGGATGGCTACAACTATATGATAATAATGATGTAAGTGAGATGTTTGGAAGATGCTTAGAATAAAAAATTTATATTATCCTAAACAAATTAGATGATTATGCAATGCATGTGAGATGGATGAGATAGATGATGTCATTCTACATGATGATATGATGTGATTATGCAGAATGAGAGTGTGGATGCAAGATGGATACATTGTTAGTGTGAAAGAGGATAGACGAATGAAATGTATCAACCCTTGAATCCAAGAAGATGCATAATTTCAACAAGCCAACTTTATTAGAAATGATGATGACTAATGATGATGTATTTCTTATCCAAGGATGGGAGAGGTAAAGAGCATAACTTTCCTTATGTTTGATAACATACATAGGTGCTATGCATCAAGGTATTAAGAACCAGGATGGCCTTCCACCTAGTGTGATGGACTTTGAATCGACAATCAGATAGGAGTGCTCTTGTTCACACTTGACATACACAAACCTTGCTAGGATGGACCCAACAAATCAAGTATTCACCAATTTATATTACAAGAATGTCCAATAATCACATCAAACAAAAATATAATGATCATTGCCCCATTCCTTTCTCTCTAAACCTATTTTGTTTTGGTATCATCGAGAGGTCCTCAGAATGAGTGCAAAATAAGATAAGTCAAAAAGACTAGAGATAAACCAAGCAAACAAGCTAATGTTCTTCGTACCGCTAGCCATGACTAAACTACTATGGGGTACCTGATGCTTATGTCCATCATGGGAAGGATTCATCCTAGGACATGTAGTGATTAGGGTTTTGGTGAGACTGATTGGGTGATAAGCTATTGATACTTTGAGTTGACCAACTTTCTTGCTTATTGATCTAGAAATTTGAGACTTTGATGATTAGGTGTTCACTTTGGAACCTGCTATAATTTCTTCTGACTGCTTCATCAAAGGATGAAGGTGAGGATTGATTTTATTAAGAGTGATGTTTATTGCGGGTGAAAGTGAGATGGGACGGGTGCACCATTTTGGGTTTTTCATATATTTGGATGTTTTTGATGTTTTGAACTGTTTTGAGCTTGTTTTAATTTTTAGCTTTTTCAATGTTTTTGGTATTTTGAGATTTTATAAATGTTTTTAGATTTTGGTGTCTTAGGGGCCGATCAAGGATGGTCCTTGGCCTACATTTAAGCTCAAAGATGATGTAGTTCAGATGACAATTAACTTGACTACTAATGAGATAGATGAGTAAACAGATTGTCATTGCAATGGACGCCTAAGGACTGACCTAAAATGTCTCGAGGGATGATCAAAGATCAACCTTGCCTGCGTTCAAGCTCAGAGACAGCATAGTTCGGCCAGATGACTCTATTTTTTATTTTTATAGGTTTTGACATGTTTTTGATTTTTGATATGATTTGGATTCTTTTGAATTTTTTATTATTTTTTGAATGTTTTTAATTTTTTTGCACGATTTTGACAATTTGGATATGCGATGATATCAGTGCTCTATTTTAGGATCTTGTTGAAAACCAAGCTAAGGTTGATTGATCAAATTGATGCATTGATAGTTTGACTAAGTGTGTTAAGTCAAAAAAAAGTGATAATGCACTTGTAAAATCTAGGAAGTTGTGTTATCCTAGAGTAAACTTGTACAAGAGGGGGTGGTTTGACAAAGTGTATTAAGTCAAACAAGTTGAGGAATGGATTGGATAATTTGACTAGGTGTGTTAAGTCAAACAAGATGATAATGAACTTGTAAACCCAAGGAAGTTGTGTTATCCTAGAGTAAACTCGTGCACCAAATGATAGTTTGACTAAGTGTGTTAAGTCAAACAAGGTGATAATTGATTGGATTCAATAGATCAAGATTGATGAAGCTTGATTTGGAACAAAATTGTTCTGATGATTTGATGTGATGCTGACGTGCAGTAAGGTGCGACTGATATGAATTGTTTGGATTGATGTTCGATGAAAGATAAAGCATGATAAGGAATATCATCTTGTAAAAACATGCCATGGGCTAGTGACTTGGTTTTTTGGCTCACAAATGCTTTGACCTATTTACTTTCATGTTTTCCAATTTTTGGATAACCACATAAGTTGGATGATATATATCAAGATTTATTCTTCAAGCAAGATGCGAATATCTAACCCCATTATCTAGCAATGTATGGAATTCCATGGGTGGATTCTTGGATGAATGGATATGAATTATCTCGCGATAAGATAAGGTGTTTAAACAGAGGAATACTCATTTAGATAATGCTTCAAGGCTCAGATAATGTTTGGATTGGATAGGATTAGTCAAAATGACCCGTGTCAAGATGTTTGCCATAAACAAGTGTAAAGATTTTACCAAACCATTATCAAGATTTAGATAAGGTAGATAGATGGCAGTGGGTTGGTTAAATGGTTCATGGATGAATAGATGATATGGATGGAATGTTGGATTCATTTTGGATGCGATGAGATGCTTTCTCTTGAACTAGCGCATGCAGATGCTCGATTCGAAAAATGATGCCTATTTGCCAAGTTTTCAGCATGGTACTTGTCCAAAGTGCCACTCAAGTGGTTTTCGCTAGAGGAGGATTTTTTTCTTTATTGTTTTCAATCCTTTTTTCTAATTTTTTTTGGATTTTTGTATTTTCTACAAGATTTTAAGGTGATGCTGAACTACCTTGTACTAGGGATAACTTTAAGAACCCCAACCCCCCCCCTCCCCCCTCAGCAAAGGTGTAAAATCTTGGCGAATCTTTCCTTTTATTTGAAAAAATTATTAATTTTTGTTGGCGAATCTTATGCACTTTATTCAAAAATATGTAAAATCCTGGTGAACCTTAATGAATAATTGGTAAAAAAAAAACTAATCACACTGGCGAATGCTAGTGAATAATCAGTAAAATGATTAATTACAATGGTGAATCTCTCCTTTAAAAATTTGCATAGCTGGTCGGCACAGTTCCCCCACATTTTTTTTCTTTTTTTGAATATTGAAGTAGGGGCCCGAGGGTGATAGCCACTGCTGGGATCAAGGGGCAACACCCCTCATAGGGGTGAAGAGGGCATTGCAAGTTCATTCCATGAGTGAATATCGACGTGAGTGAACATCATCTATGAGACACTTAGGGATGTCCTGCCGATACAACGATTTATATGCACTTAGTGAATTTTATGACTTTATATGCACATGCCTTATAAAAATGTTGTTGAGTCCCAAAATTTGTTGTGGGCCATATGATCAAATCTAATTGTGTGGCCCAAAACAAATTTCAGGCCTCAACAACCTTTTTAAAAGGCATGTGCAAATAAAGTCACAGAATTCACTTGCAGCATTCGATTAAAAGGATAATCAATGGCAATAAATAATAAACCTATTCAAGGCTAAAATATCCCTAAAATGAAATGGTAAACTAATATTAGTGGCGATATTTCCCAAAAATTAATTGTAAGAATATAAAATTACTTGTGAATATAAGTAATATTTGTATTTACAGTATAAACTATTGACAAATAAGTTCCAATGATGCGTCATTTAAAAATAAATGCATTGGCAAATTAATCGAAACAAATTTATTTTTTTGTAAAAACTTGGCAATTTGGCATCCTTTCTACCTTGTATTATTTGCCATTTTTGGAGGTCTCGATTTCAAATATTCACCAATTGGCAAAGATTTGCCACTAAAGTTTTCCCTGCCTGGTACTACTAATGTTGATGCTTCTATCATAATGTGCCATCGATATCCTTCTTGAAGAAGTTGTTTTCCCAAGATACGTGCACTTGAAAGCAACTTTTAAGATTCTTGATCTGCTTCGTTGATACCGGTGTTAATTCTATCTTTGTGCACACATTGCAATAGAGTGCCTTTTGAATCCTTATGATGAAGGGTTGTTGCCAATACATGGTCAATGTGAGAATTGGATATCATGTGTCGAGGTGTGGATGGAATGTGTTTAGTTTAAAATATGGATTGGTTGACAGTTTGGAACCTTTGACTCTCCAAACTTGGGAAGATGAGCGATTATGGATGGATACGGAAGTGTGTGTGGAATTAGGACCAAATGCTCGATAATATTTGTACGTCATTTGAGAAGCTTGCTTTTTCCTTTGTGGACATCCTTGATATATACCTTTCCATTTTTTATTTTGACCCATAGTTTATTTGACTAATGGAGTTTGATAGGGATAGTCTTTATTTGTAATCTTTGGTATCCATATGTATTTGATTTGTCCTTCATGCTTTAGTACTTCTTTTTCTTTGATGACTTTCTTCGTGATTTGATTCAAAACCTTCTTTTGAGGTTGGTCCCAATTCGTGGATGGAGTGATAGGTGGATGAAGATTCATGACGTGGCTTGTTGTAGTATTGGCATTGGTTTCATCATAACTATTCTTCATGCTCCCTATGTTGATGTTTGCTTGAGATGAAGTTGCCCCCAGTTTTATAGAGGTATCACTGATCTAATTATATCCCTTGATTGTTTAATAACCAAGGCCTTGATGCTTAGGATTTCCAACAATCTACACTAGTTCTAGGATACCCTGTTCATGTAGGCCTAATCCTCTGCCTTGATAATTCATCTGTTGAAAAACATTATTTGTAATAGGATATGATTTACCCTGGAAACAAGGTGCTAATCCTTCTGAGCTCTGTCGTGGACCTTCAAAAGTGTCAGCTTCTTTATTGATGAGATGGCTTGCTCTAAGAAAGGTAAGTGATCCAAGTTTATAAGTGGTAGGATCCTCCATATGTGGGATGAGTGCCTAATTGATATCTTTAGCATGATCTTGTGAGATATCATATTTTAATGATTCTTCAAGAGGTGTTGGTGATTTACTGTCCACATACAAGTCTTCCTCTTGACTCCTTTCACTAGATGTTTCTGATTCACAACTTTTGTAGAAGAATTCTTCATGATCTACTTCTATTAGGTGTCCATAAGATGTTTCTAATCCACAAGTTTTGTAGAAGCCTTCTTCATGGCCCATTTCTGCTAAGTGTCCAGAAGATGTTTCTGATTCACAACTTCTGTAGAAGTCTTCTTCATGATTTGTTTCTGCTATGTCTCCAAATTTCCCTACATCTTGGTCAAGTGTACAAATGTTAAGAGTAGGAGACTCTTGTTCCTTGGTAATGATTTCAAGAGTATGAGACTCTTGTTTTGAATGAAGATTATCTACGTGTCCATCCAAAGAAAGAATCTCATGAGTAGATGGAGGAGTATGTGATATATGGATATGGTCATAATTTGTGACATCTTGTATAGATAGAAGAGCACCCATTAGATCATTGTAGTATCTTGGAGATACAAATTCTTGATCTTGGTTAATGTCGAAATTTCTTTCAACATGCTTTGGATGAATTTCTCAACATGGGTCAATTTCAAAGGGTGAATTGCTTACAAAGGGTTCTTGGGTATCATCCTTAGGCATGGAAAATGGATTAATATCCACCTTTTTTTTGAATAGATTTGGATCAAGTGTAAAGTCAAATATTCTTTCATTATTCACAACCGTGGGGTCAAAGGATGTCAATATGTCTTGGGCAAGGCCATTGCTAGACCTTGATGGAAAATTTTGATCATCTTTTGGAATAAGTTCATGAGATATGTCCTCTAACTCATAAGGAAATGTAGAGACATTTTCAATGTGATCATTGGTTGATGGATCGTGGATTATGTCAATAGGATCAAATAATGTTAACACATCTTGAAATAGATCACTAAAAAGTGGCTCTTGATGAATGTTGATTTGATCACTAGATGGGGTAGACATACCTTCATAGTTCTCATTGATGGATCGATTGTTTTCAATAATTGTGATAGAGAAATTGCCAATGTCTTCAACCATAGGTTCGAGTGATGTTGACATTTCTTTGTTGGGCATCATTGGTGAGTTTTGATTATGATTGTAAAGTGGCCCTTGGTGTGTGTTGATTTGATGATTGAATGAGATGGAAACATCTTCAATGTGTTCATTGATGGATTGATATTGATCACCATTTTCAACAAGTGTGGAGGAGAGATTGTTAATGCTATTGGTAGTGGTTGAATTCTGATTAATGTCTACAATAGCTATTAGCTTTTGATCAATCAGGTCTTGGATGAGATTTTTGAGTTGAATACAATCTGATGTTGTGTGTCCCTTTACTTTGTGAAAATAAAAAAAAGTGTGTCTCGTCATAGCCTAGTGGTTTCACCATGGGCTCTTGATAATTCACATAAATGGGGACTTTAATGAGATTTTCTTGTATCAACCATTGCAAGATCGATTCGATTGGTTCCCCAAGTGGTGTGTATTTCCATTTGTTACCTTGTGAGATTTTCACTTTAAATTGACCTTGTGGTGATTGATTTTGGAGATGTGGTGATTGATCTTTGAGATGTGGTGATTGAGTTTGTTTTTGATTTTGTTGATCTTGATATCCAATTTCTTCATATTGGAGTTATCATTCTTGATGCCATTGTGGAGACAACTCAATGCTTTGATGACATGTTTGAATCAATGAAAGATGTATTGATTTTGGGGTGAATATCTCTATTGGCACAATGGATGAACTTCTTTGGCAAGTGAAGCAATTTGGTCCCGCAAAATTTGATCTTGGTTTTGATCTTGACACCTTTGATATGGTTGACATGGTTGTAGAGCAATCAAATTTGGAATGCCTCCTTGTGGTGTTTTCTTGGGATCATGGACAAGTTTATTCTGGATAATGCTCTAATTCGATGTGATGTTTTGATTTGGCATTGTAGGTTGACTTTGAACATTGTTGTGGTTGGGCATCATATCCCCTTGATTTAAGTAACTTAGATTTTGCATGGGGTTACCTTGACTTGAATCAACATATGGAGTTGCCAATATACTACTGGGATTTTGAACAACCTTGGTTTGATTGGCACGCATATCTATGCCAAAGTTTACCAAGTGTGGATTCGAAATGGTCATGTTTGACAAACTTCTATTTGGCATGTATGGGTTTGGTGAGATAATGTTGTTTGGAAGACTCATGCATTGAGTGTTTGGTTGATAGATTTGTAGATTTGAACTAGGATTTAAATCTACCATTGGGAAAGGTTTTCCAAAATTTAGATTGGGCATACTCTCATTCATTGTACTATTGAGGTTTGGAGGATATAATGATGCCATGCATAAATATGAGTTTCAATAATCAATTGGCATTGTGAGACTTGGATAGTTCAGTTGATTTGGTTTACTCATGATGTATGAGTCGAGTTTGAATTCCATGTTTTTCTTGTGTCGTGATCTTGTTTGGACCATAAAATAGAGATCGTTTGATCTTAATCTTAGGCACAAAAGAGAGGATAACTAGGAAGTTCTACTGATCAAAAGATGATGATGAGATAAACGGGGTATGGATGGTGAAGATGAGTGAAAATCTTGGAGAAATTTTAGGGGTGATGCTAAAATTGTAAGGCTTGGCTTGATTTTGATAGTTTGACCAAATGTGTTAAGTCAAACAAGATAATGGTGAACTTGTAAGCCCTAAGAAGTTGTGTTATCCTAGAGAAACTTGCTCAAGAGGATGAATTGGCTAAGTGTGTTAAGCCAATCAAAGTGATTGTGAACTAGTAGACCTTAGGAAGTTGCGTTATCAAGAGGGTTGATAACTTGACTAGGTGTGTTAAGTCAAGTGTAATGATGTTGATTTTGCCTTTAAGTTTAGCATGGATGATATTTCAAAGTTCTTAAAAGTTTGTTGGTGAAATGGGATTTGATTTTGATGTTTGGAATGGATGAAGTGTTTGAATTGATTCTAGATGAACCTAAGAGGACTTTGCTTACAGGACCAAGGTTTTGAAGAACATGCCTTTCCCTAAGACCGTTTCAAACCAAAAGATCAATGTTCGTATGAAAAACCATAAGATAGAAGATTGCAAGCACATGCGTGGTGTTCAATTGATCTTTTATCTTGCTTAGATTCAGTTCTTTTTATCACAAACACTTTCTTGATTATGTTTTTCAAACTAAATGTCCAATGTCCTAATTCCCCTTTATCCCACAAAGTGTGTTATGCAGAAATCAAGGAAATCAAGGAAAAGGTTTCCTAGTGTTGACTTTGGGAGAAACAAATTAAGATGTCTAAATTTTTAGAATCCTTCTAGAGATAAGAACCCCTAGGGACAAGCAGTAACATGTGGACACCTCCAAAGTATTTGTTCTTTGAAAGGGTTTGAAATTCTGATGTTTTGTTGAATGTTTGTTTTCCACTGTCTTGGATCCAAGCAAATGTACAACCCTAGGCTGGAAAAAGGCAATATTTGTCAGGTTCCCACTTGGATAAATCCAATTGTGCATATTCTATGTGGATGAATAGATGCTTGATCACACTTCTCGGGTTAGCCAAGCATTAGTACCCATGAATCTCCCATTGCATACTTTTCATCTCTATAACATAACCGCATGTATATGTGGGGCGGCTTCAGAGGACATGACCTCTTGCACCAACAAATATAAGGTATTTTTTGGCTTCTAAACACAATTTTGTAGTAAGGGCATCCGGTTTAGGGGGTGCAATGATAAACTCATTGTGAGAGATCTCCCAACCCTTAGAACAAGGGCTTTATGCATCATAAAGATACTGGGGGAGAGTTATCATGTACCACTTCCCACTATCCATGGCTTTCACTGTGAACACAAATTTATATAGTTGTTTGGAAGAGCTTGGCTTTAACCCATTACTGTTTGAGTCGTTTCCTTGAGATGAGTACTCTTTCCCACCAAAGCATGCCCTCTAAAGGTACACAATAGCGAGTAAGTGCATTCGAAGTTCGATCGTCTTTGTTTGCATGAACAAAGAGAGAACACTCGCAATGGCTTTTTCTCACACCAAACAAGTTTGTTCAATTTTAAGTTCCCAAATCTAAATGTGAAGGCAATCTTTTTGACAACTTAATATCACCAAAATGATTTTGATTCTCAAGATCATTGTGAAGCACGAGAGAATCACATCTGCATTTTAAATGATGTTAATTTGTGAAAAAGATTACAAAAAATGACAAACACTTGTTCATTTTAATAGCACCAAAATGAGATGTGAAGTTTTCCTTGTCCAATTTTAAAACACAAACTAAAATTTAGTAGATTTCTAATGTTCAGTTTTAATCCAAATTTTGGGAAAAAAGATCAAGTCATTGATTGATTTTAACCCCAAATTTAAAAAGTGAGTTGGTTCAAAAAATAAAACTAAAGCAAGAATTAGAGCCCTAGATTATAACCATAAGCATTAAAAAATGCTTTTCAAGTCTTGATTTCAAATTCCTCAAACTCTGATTCATTCGCCTTTGTTTAATTTTTGATGCTTGATTCCAATGCGTAGCTCCGATGTCCACCTTTGATCTTTTTTCCTGCAATAATGTTTAAAATTATATTCTATGCAATTTCAAGTTGGCAAGCCAAGTAATTGGCTATGCAATGTTTGAATTGATGCATGTGGCATAAAATCCAAATTTTTTTGCTAATATCATTCAATAAACCCCTGACTCCAAATCTGCATAAACTCATAATATAAGCTCAAGTCTGTGCGCCTAATTAAAATAACAATGATAGTGTCTGGGGATTAGTCTTAAGGACATTGACTTGCAGAATATGGATATTTGGATTTCAATCATTGATGATGCACCATATGGTAGTTGAAGATGACTTTTAGTTGACATGTCACATGACATTGTTGGCCATAACCCCATTTGCTTCTGCATAAGCATATTTAATGGTGGAAAGAAACAAAACAACTATGACCTTACGATATTGAAGGCTGCCACTAACAGTAAACAAATATTAGTTTCCTGAGAATAAATGATGTTATACCAATAATCACTAAGAGCATTCTAACATCACAACCTCCAAAAAAAAAAATTTAATCAATATGATTTGCATGTTTTCAAAGCTTTCAACTAAACAAGAAAAGCACTCAATTTGTTACACCAGATTAGAGTTTCTTTGGATGTGATAGCGTGGAAGAGAATACTAAAGATTCTGTTGGAGTTTGAAGATTACTTGAACAACAAAGAAAAAATGGTGCATAGATCTGATAACATTCAACATAGATCCCATAAGATGTGATTGCTACCTAATTCAAATATAGTTCAAAGCATCGAGTCTTCTTCTCTTTTGGTTTTTGCATTATAATATAAAATTGTCCAACTTGTGTATTTACGAGTGTTCCATTCAAAGCACCGAGTCTTCAAACATTTATGAGGCTCGATTTTTGAAAGATTTTCCAAGCATTGGAAATTTGATCATGTCCATATTAAATGCTGACCTGTGTACCAAATTTGACGACATTAAAAGATGGAAAAAAGTAAAATAATAATAAAAAATTCTGATCTGTTTATAACGACTATATATGTATCCCCCAATATACTAGTTTCAGTCCAATGATAACAGAATGTGACAGCCTCATGTCTCCAGTACTACAATTATGTGGGGAGGCATCTGTTTCTGAGAAAAAGTCGTGAAACACACAGGATTTTTAATCATGGTATTGACTGTCCGATTTACAAATTATATCTATCAAATCTTATATTAAAGGGCCACACTATTGCACCATACTCATACTTGTTTTGTTGCTTGACACTGACCTCAACTATGTTGACTCCTACAATCTGCCATCGGATTTACCTCAAGAGGATGAATGACTGGTACATTGGTAGTAGCCTTGGGAAGGCCAAGATCAAGGCTAAGAAAGTCAAGGAGAGTAGAAAAAAGTGTGGCCAGTCCTCTTCGTGTGTTAGTCATTCACACTAAGTTCATAGGAAACTGCTCAAGGAAATGTTCGCAGCTGATTCTTGTTACTCACATCAAGCATGATCAACTATGGAAAATCTGTGATCATTTCTGTCCAACATGATCAAAAGGCTGCAAAGCTTATATTGAACCCTTAGTAGAAAAAATGTAGACTTGATTCTTTTCCTCCGAAGATAAAGTTTGAGATGCTTACCCTTTCAAATTTTATTGGACAAGGCCTTCCATGTAATTGATATATTTTCTAGCAGAATATAAGATGAATTTGTTCCAAAAAGAAACACTGATAGAGGAACCACACACACATTCAAAGAGAGATAAACTGTATCTCAGAAAAGGAGAATGTAGGCAAGGGATGGTCTTCAAATTCAAAGGAATCTACTTCAAACATACTAACCTCCAGAACCGTAAGAAATAGTATGGAGAGCAAAGCTACAACAAGACCTGTTCAAATTAAGATTTGATCCCACTGAAATTTTATGGATATCAAAATATTAAGAAATCAAAGCATTATGAAAGCATTCAAAACCCCATATTCGAAAGATATATATTTTTTAAAACCTTATATTCATTTAGAAAATCAGAGTAATATTTTACAAAATGAAAAGAAAGCTATTGAGGAGCCCTCATTCTAGTGCCATTTTGTGGACATCAAAAATCTGCAAATGGTTGATTAGTATTGCAAAACCAAGCTAACATCTAATATCCCTATGAAATAATGCATCATGATTCGAAATGCAAACAAATGATCAAAGCACATAAAACATGAAGTAAACTTATCTCGTAGTGGATTGGTTCCACTTTCTTGTTTAGGAAGCATCCCTTTCCGAATCCATGATAAGCAAAAGATACCAAATGAAGAGCAAGATTACTTCTCACATGTAGAGAGTAACCTTGGATAAAATGTGTTGCTCTCGAATTGTGTTGTTGTGCCTTGCATTTATAGATTGAAGGTTAGGAGATTGAGAGATTTGGATGAATGTGGTTTCATTCATGAGCCAATGACAAGATGCCACTTGTCAATATTTGAGAGGATGAGGAATGTGCAAGTTTTGGCCAATGTGCTAATTTCAAATTTGAATTTTGTTGAAATGACATGTTTAGGGGGGATGAAAGGTGATATAAATGCTAAGTTGACTTGTGCAAGAGACATGGAAGAGCATTTAGTTCTTTGTTGGAAGGGACAAGTCCTTTCGAGGGAAGATTCAAATTGACAGAATATTCCATTTTGATGCCATTTTGAAAGTAATTAGAAGAATTAATAAATCAAAGAAATAATTTATTGGTGCAAGTGGGTGGGTTAGTTAAGAGTTTAGATTTGACTCAAGTTGAGTCAAAAGCTGGAGAATGACTAATTATGATTAGAATTTAATTAATTCAGATTAATTAACTTGGAGGATTTTAGGGGTTTTAGTATTTGAGTTAAATCATTTTGATTTATTGAATCAAATGAGAAGAACTTAAGGACTTAATGAAATAATTTGATTTATTTAATTAAGAATGATGAAGCCTAGGGAATTAATCAATAAATTGTTTTAATTGATTAATAGCAGAATTAGAATGAGATGCATGGTGTTGATTATTGTACATGTCTACAAAGACATTCATTTTCTTTTCTAAAATTCTAAGATGCAAAACACTGGGTTTTACAAAACCCTAAACCCACTTAAAGTTTAAAAAGAAATAATAATTAAAAACCCTCACAACATTTTAAAAACCTTTAAAACTAACAACCCAAATGATTAGAAACCCCTCAACTCACTTTTTACAGTCCCCCCTTGCTTTGCAACCTTTAACTTCTAACTCCACTCTCCAACCTTTCACTTTCAACCTGCAGAATGAAAGATTAGAATACACAGTGTGAAAGGTTGTTGGAAACAACGGGTGTTTCTAAATCTACATTTCATTCCATTCCTATGGTTTTAAAAACAAAAGGTTTTGAAGACATTCATATGTTTTCTAAGATTCATACGGTTTTAACAACACAACTAGAAATCCGTATTTGATTACATTCCTATGGTTTTAACAATAACACATGAAATGATACAAAAATGCATGAAAAAATAAATAAAACCTTACAACATTCAATACAGTTGGTTAGAAACACCTCACCTAAAGTCAGTTGGTCGTTTCCTTGCCTGTGGTGCACCCTTGCATTCCAACATGTCAATTTCAACCTGCAAAATGACAAAACTCAAAGCACATTGTGTTTCCCAGCTGTCTTCCAAGAACAATACCCATTACAATTTAAACCGCCTATCTTAATCACATCTTCTTGTGTTCGGATAGCTTCTCCCACAAGGCAAAAAAAATATCATTGTAATTCAGGGACGAGACACCTCCTCGCTTCCTTTTGTTGTCAATTCGATCACTTCTATCATCTGTCTGATGAGCTCCACACTACATCATCTCTCCATGTTATATATGTTATCATGTATGTCATTATGTATGTTTTCATGCATTTTTATGTGCACATAGATCACTTTTGTCTACGAGTTAGCCGGCTCCACCACCTACCTTTATCCTTTAGCTATAATATTTAAATTTCCAATATCACAACTACACCGTGGAATGTCCACCATTAAAAGAAATGGTCACCGTATATTTTATATTTAATCTATGCCCAAGAAAAACCCTAATATAACATGGGGAAATAGCTTTCATCAAGCACGTTTACTTTGGGAATACGAGTCCTCCGTCCATGCTCCCAAGACAACTTCATTAGAAAATAAAACCGATTCAAACAAGTTTCCGACAATGCTAAATTATGATAAAATCAATCCAAGGAGACTATGGTTTGCTAGTTTGATGGGTAGAATGGGTGCTGGTATTTTAATGTAATTTATTTTGATATTAAAATGTTTATAAAAAAATTAAAATGATAAATAGTTAGGAATATTTTTAATAAAAATATTATCTTCTTTTTATTTAAAAGTAGGATTTTATGTCCTAATTATTTTGTACCTAAAGTGTTATAGAATATAATTATTATTTATTTATTATTTAATTATGAATTTATTTCTAAATATATATATATTCTTTTAATTATTTAAATAATAGTTTATAATATATGTAGAATTTCTCTAGATCATAGAGGTAATAAACAAGCACACAAGATGCATAAACTTGACTACTTTATTGCGTAATCAATCGAATACAAGATTTACACATAAATAACTACCACAGCGGTGATAAGAGGTGGTGAGAGGAAAAATAATATGCTTTTTTCTTTAGTTAGCATTATGCATTAAAAGAGACACTATTATTTTCATGCACATCGCATGAGAAGAAGTATTGATGTTTTCTTAAGTTAGCTTACAAAGTTGTCTATTGATTACGGAGAGAAACATACACTAACACCCTCCCTTAAGTCAAACTAAGGAGACAAAATCCTAAAGAGAGGAAGGAGGAAAGAGAAAAAAACCCTGTGGGAACAAAACCCCCGCTTAAACCTAACTAAGGAGAAAAAGGCCTATAGAGGCAACAAAGATGGGTCCTGGCATCAAGGCCATTTTAGGTACCCATTTACATATAAAATTCCCCCACAAATATAGAGAGTATAAGGAAGGAAGATATGAATCCCCCCATAATGAAAGAGATCTCGTGATAATGATGAATGTCTTAAGACAAAATATGATCCACTGCTTGCAAAAAACATTTCTCCCCTTAAGAAGAAAAGTATCCACTAGTGATTGGAGAAGCCAATCCAAATAGATGAGTGATACTAGAATCCAAATCGTGATGATGTGTGTCTCTAAAAACTGTTGGCATGTCCACTTGTTGGAAAGCGATGATGGCAATCCAAGATCCTATGAAGACTGATATTGAGGAACCTGCAAAGGCGATGAAGATGGTGGGCCAATAGTCTTGATGTGGTTGTCAACAAAGAGGAGAGATAACCCCTCAAATTTGTTCTCCAAATTTGAAATGTGACTCTCCATGAACAAGTGTGAAGCTCCTATCAAGAGATCATCCCAAAAATTTCAATCAGGAAGACTATGGATGCCCTACTACAAGAAGCCATTGGAAGCTTTCGAAGAAGCAACACAAAACTCAGAAGTAGCAATAGATGCAAGGACAAAAGAGTGGTCCTGAAAGAGAAGTCATATGTCCTCAATAGTGTCATCTAAATCTGAAATGAGGGATTCTACAAGCAAGAAATGAATGTCTGGTAGAAATTGATCCCAATTTACTGAATCCAAAAAACATAAATGATCTCACTGCAAAGAATCACTGGAAGCTCTCAAATATAAATCTACAAAAAATGTTGTTGATGGTGTGGAATCACTGAATTGATCATCCATACATGATGTGTCCACATTAGATGAGGCGGCAGAAGTCTCAATATCATCAATAGCTTGGTTCTCTAAGGAGACATGTTTTTCAAATGAAGATTCAGTGTCTCCATACAACTGTTGGATGATGGTCCAATTAGTAATAGGGCACTCAGTGTGCTCTATCTGATGTAGAGTATCCTCAAAAATAGTAAGACAAATAAGTCCATAGACTATGTCATTATTATTAAGCCATGCATTCTTTTAATCATAGTTACTTGGCTCAGGAACGAGTCTGAGGAGATAGGGTAGTAGATCCTGCTCAAGGGTTTCCAAGACAAATAGTTCTCTAAATCTAGCCTAACAATAGAGTGATGAAATTGATGTTTAAAATACATGATTAAACTCCCTAAATGAAACTTTATCTCAGTTTGTGATTAAAAGGTATAGTTCCATAAAGAATGAAAACAAAACCCTTTTTACAAAATGATGCATGAAGGGTAGGAAAAGTTTCCTTTGAAGGCCGCTTGGCATGTTGGAGAGATCACTATTGTGAGCTGAGCTGTCTCCTTCACCAAAGCACAACCTTCCTCTTCCTACACCTTCACAAAAACTAATATCCAATTTGCTTTATTTAGCATTACGCATTAAAAGAAACACTATTGTTTGCATGCACATCGCATGAGAAGAAGTATTGATGTTTTCTTTAAGTGAGCTTAAAAATTTGTCTGCTGATTACAAAGAGAAAATTATGCTAACAATATATTTATTCATTTCTTTTCTTTAAACAAATAATTTTTTAGGTTTTTTTTTCATTTAGTACTTAGCATTTCCGGTGTATTTATTATGGTATTCTTATTTATTTCTTTCTATTAATTTGTTTTCGTATTTATTCATTTTTGTCCATCTATGTATTTCTCTACACCCCTATGTGACTATATATAAAATATATAATCATATGTTTTCTCATTTATGTTGTGTACTTATTTCTATTATAGAATTGTATGTTTGTTCATTTTTTTCTATACACACATACATGTTCTATATTTATATTAATATAACTTTACCATGTCATTACATATCAGTGATGCCATTTTCTGCCAAGATACTCTCTCCATTAAAATACTAAGTTGAAATACATTTGTCTAGTCCATGCGAATTTGAATATTTAAATATAATTACATAAGTAAACTAAAACAGTAATCACAAAATGGACAAATGGAACACAATAGTATTTAGTTAGAACATACCAAAAAAAGGAATCAAATTTGTGAGTCATCAACTACAACAATAGTATGAAAATAATTAAACATTTTCCCACATGACAAGCATATAAGCAATTTTATGAATCTAAATAGACTTAATTCTAAATTCATATAACAATCATTCAAAAATAATAAAATGTTCTAATCAACAAAATAACAATTATATGAGTAATTATTTCTCATACACAAGAATAGAATCGAGTTTCTGGAGGTGAGTGTAGATGAAAAAATAGTTAAAATATGCTAATCAACAAAATGACAATTATTGGCAATTATTGGCAATTATTGGAGTAACTATTTCTCCATACACAATTAGGATTAAAATGGGCTTTCTAGATGCAAGTTAAAATTTAAATATTCAATTTTCCATAGGTGAGTATAGATCAAAAAAAGTTAAAATATTCTAATCTAATAGTTATTTGAGTAAATTGAATAACTGTTTCTCCATATAGAAAAGATTAGGATTAAAATTGACTTTCTGGGCTGAGTGTAGAGATGGAAAAACTCCCTACACGAGGAATTAAAATTAAGTAAGTGTTTCTTCATACACAAAATATTAATATTATGAATGTGAGTGTAGAGACAAAGGATTAATATGACTTTATGGACGTGAGTATAGATGAGTATAGATAGAAAAAAGTTAAATATTCAATTTTTCATAGGTGAGTATAGATGGAAAAATAACTTAAAATACTCTATTCTAACAATTATATGAGGAATTGTTTGTCCATACACAAAAGATTAGGATTAAAATTAACTTTCTAGGTTTGAGTGTAGAGATGCAAAAACTCTCTACATGATTAAAATGACTTTCTGGATGTGAGTGTAGATAGAAAAATTTAAATGTTTGGTTTTTGAGAGGTGAGTATACATGAAAAAAAAAAGTTAAAATATTCTAATTTAACAATTATTTGCGTAATTATTTCTCCATAGACAAAAAATCAAGATTGAATTCTAGAGGTGAATGTAGATGGCAAGATACACAGGTTCCACTTATTGCTTGACTATTTAAATCTCTATAGATAGAAAAAACATCATATAATTTATAAAATTGATTTATTTTTTAATTTCAATTAAATTTTTTGATATGTTTTGTGTACTTATTTCTATTATATAATTGTATCTTTGTTCATTTTTTTTATGCACACATACATTTTATATATTTATATCAATAAAAATTTACCATGTCATTACACATCAATGATGCCATTTTCTTCCAAGATACTCCCTCTCCATTAAAACACGAAGTTGGAATGCATTACTCTAGTCTATGCAAATTTGAATATTTAAATATAATTACATAAGTAAACTAAAACATGTAATCACAAAATGGGATAATAGAACATAATAGTATTTAGTTAGAACATTAGAAAACAACAAGAATCAAATTTGTGAATCATGAGCTACAATAATAATCAAATAATTAAACATTTTCCCACATGACAAACATATAAGCAATTTTACCCCATTTTTCAATATCATTATGAGTGGTCACGGGCTGAGCGGTCACGGGCATGGTCACGGGCGGGAGAAAATGAATTTTGAATTTCAAATCAATGGTTGCAAAACTGGAAGCGAAGCAAGATCGAAGAATCAACAGTCGAATCAGGAGTTGGAACCAAGTCAGAAGCAAGGTAAGGATGACTAGGATGATGTGGACTCCGGTGCCAAAATACAGGTGGACCCTGGGGGAAAGGAAATTTTGGCTTCTTTCTCTACTACTTCTCCCACCGAAAAAATTGAGAAGGTTTGTGGGGGAGTGGGGACCACTGGCGGTTTAGTAGGCAACTGCAAGACCTGGACCTCACTTTTTGGGGTAAAACCTAATGGAAATTCTTCCTTCCCTCCTGTGCAAAATATCTCATCCCTTTCTAGAGGTAAGTTTGCTATTTCAATTCCTGATCTGATCATGGACCACAACATAGCTTTAATGGAACGAACCTTGGTTGGAAATTTTATGGGTCCTAGACCAGATATTGAAGTGGTCAGGGAATTTGTTAAAAAAAAATGGAGAACCAGTGGGAAAGTCTCTATTGCTGCTCTTCCTAAGGGTTTTTTTGCTTTTGAATTTACTTGCAAAGAGGATATTACGGTTGTGAGAGGTGGAAGTCCCTGGGTGATAGGAAAATCATCCCTGGCTTTAAAGAAGTGGTCTTCCTACTTGGATCTTTTAGACTCTATCTTTGAGAATGTTCCAGTCTGGGTTCGACTTCCAAGCCTACCCCTAGAATACTGGAGTGAAAACATCTTCTTGAGTATTGTGAGCTCCTTTGGCGAGCTCCTTTCGATTGACACAATGACAACTACTAGAAAGAGACTGGTTTTTGCTAGGATTTGTGTGGGGGTGCCTTAGGAAGTAGATCTACCCTCATCGATAGAAATAAAGTCTAAGTTAGGTTCCTGGGAACAAAGTATAGAATTTGAAACCATCCCATTTGCTTGCTTCAAGTGTAGGAAATCTGGTCATTGGGCAAAAAAATGCCCTCTTCATGTTGCCATAGAGAAAGATAAGCCAGTTGAACAGGGAAAAAAAGAATGGAAAAAAAAGAGGAATGACTCTGGAGAAGGAAGTAGGGAGATTAAAGAGCAGGAGGTGGTTTTTGAAGCTGAAATTCTGAAAGGCCCCTTAGAGATTGAAGCAGTTTTGGAGGAAAAAGGTGAGGTCCCTTTTGAGCCTCATATCCCAAAGTCTGTTCTCAAGGAAAGAGGTATTTTTGAGGGCACCCTAGCTGATGAAGGAGATCTGATCCTGTCTCCTTCCTTCTCCCATATGACAGTCCCATTTGATAGAAATGATGAAATACCAGGTTTGGAGGATAGTCCCAGTGAGGGCCTATTCTTGGTCTTGAATATCCCTCCTCTCCCCCTATTTTCTGGTTTTCCCTCCCCGATGGGTGTGGAACACCAGTTGGAGATCAGTTCTGCTATTGGGGTTTTAGAACCCCTTGAAAAATAGGATCACTCTGCCAACCTCTCCAGTAATGCTTTGTGTTGTTAGGAGAATGTTAACATGGATACATTACCTTGGGAATAAAGATTACCAAACAATAAGGATTGGGAATCTAGTAGAGAGACGGGCAGTCAAGAAGAGACTGATAAAGAAGATAATTTATTAAAGAAGAAAGCTAGAAAAAAAAAATAAGTGAAGACCCCAAGTGGCATTTCTACCAGATCTAGAGACAAGGTTGATTGTGGTGCAACAAAAAACTCAAGAGGTAAAAAGTCTTTGAAAAAGAAAAGAGAGTTGAATAGTTTCCAGGATATAGCAGATGGATCTCAGAAAACCATCCCGGAGTGTCTCAACTCCCCCGGTACTTAATGAAGATTATGTCCTGGAATATAAGGGGACTCAATAGCCCCCACAAGTAGGATGTTCTCCACAACTTTGTTAGAGATCATGCAAATCGAATATTCTTCTGATTCAAGAAACTAAAATGTCTAAGGAGAAAATTGAAAAAATGAAACTCTTTCAATAGTACTGCAACCAGGGTAATAATTCTAATGATGCTTCGGGTGACATTGTTACTTTCTGGAATTGCCACAACATCAAAGGTGATTCGATTTTGGAAGGTACGAATCACATAGTTACTAGATTCACTCATATAAGAGATAACTTCAGTTGGATTCAAATGAACATTTACGCTCCTAATGGAAAAGGTTTGAGGAAATCGTTTTGGCTTGAATTAGCCTCCATTAGAAGGATTTTTGATAAAGAAGCTTGGATTGTTATGGGGGACTTCAATACCCCCTTAATGAATGGTGAGAAATTTGGGGGATCAAAGATCAACTTAGAAAATAAAGAGGATCTTTAGAATTTTATTGATACTCAAGGGCTGATAGATCTAGACCTTCTTGGAGCTGCCTTCACTTGGTCAAATTGCAAAAAGGGGATGGACCTCATTCAGGTCAGATTAGATAGATCTCTGATCTCTAAACATTGCTATTTTGATTACTTTTTCTCCCTTAAAGCTCTCACTAGAATAGGCTCTGATCATTCCCAAATCAGTTTCACTACGGATCCTATAAAAAAGAAGAAGAATACCCCATTCAGATTTGAAAAAATATGGATTTCCCATCCTTCTCTCAAAGAGGAATTAAAGAAATTGTGGAATATAAGTATTCAAGGTACTGCTATGTTCAGAATCGCTAAAAAATTAAGGGTAGTGAAATGTAATCTTAAAAAATGGAAAAAGGATTATTTTGGGAACATCTTTAAGATCAAGTCTGAACTTCAGATGGATCTGGGAGCAATTCAACTCAAAATTCAGAATGAGGGTTACTTGAATGATACTAAGGAAAGAGAGAATGATCTCGTTACGAAGATGCATGACATTATTGGGAAGGAGGAGGAGTTTTGGAAACAAAGATCAAGAGCTCTTTAGCTATTGGCTAGAGATAGAAACACAAGGTATTTCCACCTTTCGGCTTCTAAACACAGAGTTGTTAACAGAATATCCCAAATAGATGTGAATGGTACCAATTTTTTGGAGGAAGAGAATATAAGGATGTAGACGGGTTCCTTCTTTAAACTTCTTCTGTCGGCTAGTACTGAAGAAGATGTGGCTAATGCTGTTAAGGAATTTTTTGGAGCCAAATGTCTCTTAAAAGAACTAAATGCTACTTTCTTGGTCCTCGTCCCCAAGAAACTTGGAGCTGACAACTTTAAGGCTTTCAAACCTATTAGTCTATGTAATTCTTTATACAAGATCATTTCTAAGGTCTTAACCTCTAGATTCTTACTTTTTTTGCCTTCCTTGATTTCTCCTCAACAGAACTGATTCATCCCTGGCAAACAAATTCTTGACTCTATTGTTTCAGTTCATGAGATAATTCATTCCCTTGTTGAATCAAAGTCTGAAGGTCTCCTTTTAAAGCTTGATATTTCAAAAGCCTATGACAGAGTTGACTGGTTTTTTTTTTTTTAAATTCTTAAGGCCTTTGGCTTTAATAATAGGGTGGTTCAAATGGTGGAACAACTTGTGTCCACAACTTCCATATCGGTTATGGTCAATGGTTCCCCGACTTCCTTTTTTTAGAGTACCAGAGGTCTCAGGCAGGGTGATCCTATTGCCCCTATTTTATTCACTATTATGGCTAAAAGCCTAGGTAGGAACCTAAAAAAATTGATTGACTTTAAAGTTATCTCCAGGCTCAGACCGTCCTCGGGCAACTTGGTGTGTTCTCATCAACAATTCGTTGATGATACTATGCTCATGGGTCAAGCTTCTATGTCTAAAGCTAAATCTATTAAACAATTGCTTGACAAGCATGGGAGAGCTTCAGGACAGTTGATCAATAATAAAAAAAGCTCGCTATTCTTTTTCAATACTCCGGCTCTTCGACAGACCAAAATCGCTAGAATTCTGGATTGTAAGTTGGAATCTCTTCTTTCCACCTACTTGGGTCTTCCTTTAAGTTTGAAACCTCCTAATGCCTTCTGTTTTTCATTGGTGGATAGATTCAGTAAAAAGCTTGTAGGTTGGAAAGGTGCTCTGGTTAGCCAAGTTGGTAAGCTTCAACTCCTCAAAGCCTCCCTTTAGAATCTCCTTATCTATGCCCTGAGCCTCTTTAAGATCCCTTCCAAATATGCTGACACAATTGAAAAAATTCAAAAAAGATTTCTTTGGTCGGGTGTTAAGGAAAATAAAAGAATTCCTTTAATTAACTGGAATCTGGTCTGTAGACCTAAAAAGAATGACAGACTTAGCTTAAGAAGAATCAGATCTATTAATAAAATCCTTTTGGCTAAGAAAATTTGGAGAATTTTCTCCTCCTCCGGGGAGTGGATTGATATTATGGCTAGTAAATATCTTGATAACAATTGCTCTTCCATTATTAATAAGGACCCCCACCTTCTTCCAAGAGAATCTATATGTTGGAACAATTTAATTATTGGAAAAAAGATTGTGGAGGAAGGTATTGGCTGGCAAGTGAGAAATGGTGATAGCACCAGATTCTGGGAAGATAGATGGCTTTTTAAGGAACCCCTAATAAATATCAATCCCTTCAGAGATTGGGCTGAGAATTGCAAGGCTAGGTTTGGCACTTTTGTGAAAGATTACAGAGTGAATGGTAATTGGGTGGACTTATGCAGAGTCAATCTGGCTTTGGCCCACATCCAGATTATGTTGCTGGCAGTTAGACTTGGCTCGGAGTAGCTGGGGGACTGTGCAGTCTCGTTTGATGATCCCTTTGGTAATTTTTCTGTGTCTTCTACTTTTGCTAAGCTCACTTCTTCTTTGGATCATCCTCCCTTTTGGTCTAAAGCTTGGTGCAATAATCTGATACCTAAAATTAACATCTTCTTTTGGATTTTGCTTCAAAATAAGTTGCTAACTATTGACAACTTGTGTAAACAGGGATTTCAAATACCTAATAGATGTTGTCTTTGTAAGATGGATGTTGAATCTATTAATCATTTATTCCTTCATTATTCTTTTGTTACTTCTCTTTGGGAAAACTTTAATAGATTATGGAACCTCTCTTGGGTCTTCCCAATGTTCATTGAAGAACTTTTTTCTCAACAGAAAGCCCCGACAAGGAATCCTTTACTTAGAATTTTTTTGGGAGCTATCATTTCCTCATATATCTTAGGGCATCTAGAAAGAACACAACAATAGAATTTTTAGTGGCAAAGAAGCCTCTGTCGATTATCTCTTTGATAAAATTGCTAGATCTCTAAAGGAAAACTTCAATGTCGTGGTCTAGAAGGATAGGAAGACCTTCAATGCAGAGTTTTCGAACTATGATCTTTGTGTTGCTAAGGAATGGAACTTAAACCTCACACTGTCTAGCTTTACTATGAAGGCTAAAAAGGACAGAGAGGGAGTTTGCTAGACTTTTCCACCTAACGGGTGGATCAAAGCTAATTCTGATGGTGCGGCTAAAGGAAATACGGGGGCGGTGGTCTGTGGAGGAGTAATAAGGGATTCCTATGGCAACTTCATTGGTGCGACAACCTCTCCTCTTGGCTCTCAAACTAATCACTTGGTGAAGGCGGTTGGTGCTTGTCATATTATAAATTTAGCCCAAAGTCTCAATATTAAAAACTTATGGCTTGAAGGAGACTCCAAAAATATAATTGATTGCCTCCGTGGCAAGTCTCCTCCCTCGTGGACCATCAAATCGTGGATTGATGAAGCTAAATTGAAATTGGTCAAGTTTGAAAAAGTTAAAATAACACACGCCTACATAGAAGCCAATGCTGTTGCAGACTTTTTTGCTAATGAAGGAGTTAAGAGTAAAGAAGTGTGTACCTGGCTTAATAATAGCGATCTAAATATTAAATTTTGTGCCCTATTAAATTATGATAAATCATATTGTAAGGCATCATGTTATCCCTTTAATGAGGACAGGTTGGATCTTTCACATCACAATCATTAGATTATATGGGACTGAGCTCTATGGAGTAATTTGCAAGTTTACTTCTCACGCTTTGTGGGTGCTTAGATTTGGTGGGGCCAATTTTTGTAAGGATTGTATTTGGTTCTTCCTCACTGTGTCAACCGATATGGGTGGGGACAAAAAGCGAACTGAGTCGGACAGCTATGAAATCCACATGAAAAATGCTAAGGTTTGGAACAAGATAAAAAGTGGAGGTCTTATTCCTTTTCTGGAGAAGCTTCATGGTTCTGATATGGAGGCTATGAATCTCTTTGCCAAAAATTGGCAGGATGGTAACTTGACTCTGTTCGGTAGGAATGTGGAGCTATATTTAATTGCCAAAGTTACGAGATTACCTACTAATGGCAAGAAGTTTTTTAGGGACAGGGCTTACTCTGATGAAGCCATTATCAGATTCCAAAAAATTGATGAGGAAAAGCAAAACTTGGTAAAAATTGCGAACAACTACTTTGATGTTGACTCCATAAAATCTATATGGAGAAAGGTCCTTCGAGCTATTATGGAGTATATCACGGTGGACGAGCATTTTACTAAAGTCTATGGGTACCACTTCACCCTCCTCAACCATTTACGCCACAAGGTAAGGGTTTATATCCCTTATTATCTCTTCTGCTCTCTAAAGAAAAGTTTGGAGGACAATAAAAAGAACCCCAAAAGATTTCCTATTCTTCATACTGGGTTAATTAGGCTTATTATAGAATATCTGCATGTGCATGCCCTTGCTAACTCGAAAGCCAACCTTGATGTTGATAGTGATGATACTGAGCCCAGTGGCTCAGAGTATTTTCCTAACCTTTGCCCTGGCCCAAAAGCCCCTAGTTTCCATGCTGGCCATTCCAGGGAACCGAGTAAAACCCGTGTTGCATTTGAGCCCAATTGTCCTCCTCCTAAGATCAGCACTGTTGGCAAGACTACCTAGGCTAAAATCCTTGTCTCTTACACTGAAGATTCCTCTAAGTCAGAGGAAGCTGATACCAACATTTTTGTGCGTTGTGTGGACCCTTTACCGGACACACACAATGTCGACAATTCCCCTGTTAACACTGGTAAAGAGCGCTCCCTGTATTTTCTCAACCTGGCTAAACCCAATTATGAGTCCCATTCTAAACTCCTGGATTGGACCTTCTCTGAGATCAATGAGCTTAAAATTAAAAACTGGGCCCTGCAAAACAAGATTGAGGAAATGGAGGTTAAGATTGTAGAATTGGGTAATAAAGAAGCGGTGCATAGTAACAGGAACACTGATATCGATGTTGAGTGCTTAAGGAATAACATCATAATTATTGTGGAACAGAACAACCGTATAGCAAGACACAATGCTATAATTATTAATGCAATGACTGAAAAGCTTGATAAAGTCCACCAGGGTTCTCTGGTGATTGATCTAGAAGAAACTGAAGATAAAATTCAAGACACAGATGGAGGTATTTCTAGAAGAACCTGCGCCAATTTGAAGCGCAAGGCCCCCTTAACCCCGAAAATGGTTCAAAATTTCAAAAAGGGGGTGAAAGATATGCAAGATATGGAGGTGGAGATAGAGATTGTCCTTAGGTCTCTGAAGTAATGGGTTTTATTTTTTTGTTGTCCTTTCTTTTCTGACCCTTCTGGTCCTTTTTGCCTGATTGCTACTGGTTTTTTCTTGGGCAGCTATTTTTTTGGTGGACCTTTGGTGTTCTCTTCTCTATTTTGTAAACTTTGTGGTTTCAGGTCCCTGTAAAACCTGTTTTACCCTTTTATCAAAAACATATAAGCAATTTTATCAATCAAAATAGACTTAATTCTAAATTCATATAACAATCGCTCAAAAATAATAAAATGTTATAATCAACAAACTAAAAATTATATGAGTAATTATTTTTCCCACACAAGAATAGAATCCAATTTTGGAGGTGAGTTTAGATGAAAAAATAGTTAAAATATGCTAATCAACAAAATAGCAATTATTGGAGTAACTATTTCCCATACACAAAAGATTAGGATTAAAATCAACTTTCTAGACGTGAGTGTAGAGATGGAAAAACTCCTTACAGAAAGTAGAGATGGTAGAGATGGAAAAACTCCATACACAAATGACTAAATGGATTTGTGGGACATGAGTGTAGAGATGGAAAAACTCCGTACACAAAGGACTAAAATGAACTTTCTGGAAATGAGTGTAGATAGAAAAAATTTAAATATTTGTTTTTCAAATGTAATTATAGATGGAATGAAGTTAAAATATTCTAATCTAACAATTATTTGAGCAACTTTTTCTCCATACAAAAATGTTTAGGATTAAAATTGACTTTCTCGATGTGAGTGTAGAGAGGAAAAACTCTGTACACAAAGAATTAAAATTGAGTAACTGAGATGGAAAAACTCCTACACAAAGGATTGAAATGAATTTATGGATGTGAGTGTATCTATAGATAAAAGTAAATATTCAGTTTTATAGAGGTAAGTAAGATGGAAAAAAAACGTTAAAATATTGTAATTTAACAATTATTTCTTCGTAGGCAAAAGATCAAGATTAACTTCTAGAGGTGAATGTACATGACAAGAGACACAAATGCCACTTATTGCAAAATGTTTATTGACTATTTAAATCTCTTAGATAGAAAAACATCATTATAATTTATAAATTGATTTATTTTTTAATTTCAATTAAAAATTTTGATATGTTTTTATACCTTGTTCTATAAGATTTAAGAAAATTTAAATATTTTCTTAGAACATCAAAAATAAGAAATTTACAAGCATATAAATATTATAATAGATTGATGCAACACCTAAACTATTATTTTTCCACATCTTTTAAAATATACATAACCATATTTTAAAAAATTAATTATTTATATAATTTTATATCATATTCATACCGATAATCAATAAAAAATAAAAATTATTATAAAACCTTTAAAACAAAACCTTTATTTAGAAATAAAAAATCTTTAATATTAAAAATATTTGAGCACGGCCAAATCCGTGTTTTACTCTTAAACCATTTTCAACGCACAGCAAATGCCAATTGTACCCACCTGCGAAAGCGCAGTGCATCACCTTTTCCCGATTGAAATTTAGTCCCCCTCTTACAGTGGTAGTATGAACGCCAGAAGTGAAGAAATGAATCCGATTTCCAACGCTGTAACAACCCACATTAGAGATGAATCGATTAAATCACGTAGTTTCCAAACACCTATCACAGTTGCCGCATACGAAATCCAGATAGGTCACCCCACTAATACACGGCGTCTTAAAAATTAAAAAAAACCCTAATTTGTGGATTTGCTTTCTAAGTCATCATTCCAGCTTTCCAATTTTCTCGGTACTTGGATGAAATTCATCGGAAAAACAAAAGCCCCGCTAATAGTAAATTACAGCCAAACTAATCAACCTCGTCATTTGAGATTCTGTCGGAACTCCACGCTCGGACGACACCGACTCTCCACAACGTCTCTTTAGTCCATTTCAGGCCTTGATATATAGTTTGTATGGTGTGGAGGCAATACAAAACGGAGCACTAGTCAGTGCACTATTTCTCAGGGTTTTAAACTAACTTTGCGGTGTTTATGCTGGTCTTTCTGAGAGTTGTATGAGCTGAAAGAAGTTGCTGTTAGAAAATTTCCACAGTCCAGTACCCACTGGCGAGGTAGGCCAGCTTGAATCCCTGCAATCTGTTTCTTTTATGTTGCATTGCATTAAACGATTTGCAGGTGTTGCATTTTTTTTTGGTTTTTTCTGATTACGGATGTTATGGTTTTCCAATTTTTAATGTGAGGGGTATTTGGGTATGAGTTTGTATGTTCATGTTAGTTTTAGAGTTCAGTGGGTTGAAAATACACATTGCATTGAAGCAAGGGGTTTCTGTTGTTTGTGGTCTGTGAGTTTAATGGATAGATTATGTTTTGGGATTCTAATTTAATTATTGCTGAGCTGGTTTCTGGATTAGATTGTGTGAAATATTGTTTCAGATCACATTCCGTAATCCACTGGGATGAAAACAGAGGATATTTCCTTATGCTTTCGGCTTACATCCTGATGATGGATCACAGATTGTGATCCTAAAGGTTGATGCAGAAATATTTCACACAATAGAATTCAGAAACCAACTCAACAATAATCAATATAGATTGTAAAACTTGATGTCTTTGATTCTAATTCAATTTCAACAAAAAAAAATTGCCTAGTTATTTAGACTGATTACATTTTCAAATATTGATTTTTAATTTTAATGAGGAGGAGGTTAATCCTTTAAGCATAACACATTGCATTGAAACAAGGGGCCATTTGATTGGTAATCTGCAAGCCTAATGCATGGAAATTGTGCTGACATGCTATGCAGTTTGGACAAATTAAATTCATAAAACAGTAATCTTTTTCTGTTGATTATATTTTGGGATTTGTTTTCTCTCTTAAGAGTTGATGGGATTTCATACGAGAGAAGGAAGTTTAAGGCATTAAGCATGTATGTATTGCATTGGAGCAAGGAGCTGTTGACGATGGTGTTTGTTAGTCTGATGGGTATAACTGGCGCTGGCATCTTAATATAATTTATTTTGGTATTTTGTTTTCCTTATCTCTGCAGAAGATTTATATGATTTATTTTTTATTTATTTTCAAAACCACATCTTCTTTATAACTATCTATATAGAATATAATCATATTTTCATTCTGCAATAGAGAATATCTTTTAATATACTGATATATTTGTGACTATATTTGAATATAATAAAACTGTAATTTAATCCATTTCTTCTTTAGTATTTATATTCAGGTCTATTTTTGGCTGTCCATTTATTCTACTGCTTTAAACCATTTTTAAGGTTGTACCTTTTATTCATTTCTTCTTGTCATACATATAATTTTTAATTGTATCTTTATTTGTTTTTTCAGTTTATTAATTTCTCTGTATACAGTTTATGTCTAAATTAATATAAAAAGTAATTATATTTTTTAATCATTTCTTTTCACAGATTTATTTTTATACATGCACCTATGCAATTAGTTATATATATCTGTGTAATCCATTATTTTTATACAGATTATTTACTCTTATCTATTCATTTATTTACACATTTTCGACACATCTATTTCTGCATACAATCTATGCCACTATATTTATATTCAATAACTGTATTTATAATAATTAGATCTTATTTTATTTTGTTGGACACATTTATCTCTGCATACACATCTATGTATCTATGTGACTATTTACTTCTATACACACATTTATACATTTAAACACATATTTATGTCCATTTTTCTAAACCCATGTCTTTAATCATATTTACTCTTATTTATTCATTTATTTACACATTTCCTACACATCTATTTCTGCATACAATCTATACGACTTTATAATAATTGAATCTTTATTCATTTTGTGAGACATATTTCTACATACACATCTATATATCTATGTCACTATATTTCTTTCTAGGCTCATCTATACAATTATATTAGAGTCTAGAGACATGGCTAAAACAAAAGTGAGGTATGTTGTTTGCTTGGTAAGATGTGACAACTTGACATCATGCCTCCTTATATTTGTTATTTACAGCACTGAGAGAGCTATCCCAAGCATTCCTTTATTGTTATGACATCTTTTGTTCAATCCAGCAACTCACAATTGTCTGGGCTACAAAATAAACCTTGTTTGGACTGAAAAGTGCATGCACTATATTTGGTTGTCTGACATGACACATTGTATAAACATGCAGTGTGGAGTAGCTATCAATCAATTAGGTAAGGGCCGTAGCAGGGAAGAAAAAAGAAAGCTCAGAGTAGTTGTTTGTTGCAACAGCTGGTGGGTGATATTCTTGGTAAGTAACGATCCTTGAATATCTGTTTGATCGATGGATATGGCCTTGTTTTATATCTGCAATTCATAGTATTTTGAATCGTCTGTATGCTTTGTCCATGCTTTCACATTTTTTATACTCTTAAATCATTTAGAGATTACATGGCTTTTCACCAGCTGCAATCAACTCTTGATATAATGATTAAGCCAAGAGTTGAAGTAATCAACTCTATAAAAACAACATATGATGTAGTCGTTAATTCTTTTCGATACCTGAAATGTGAGGAGAGTAACTTGTATCATTTCCTCTGATGTAAACTTAGATTTTGGTATTATCAAGGGCATGCCCCCAGTGATGATTGTTATAACAATTTGCTATCATATATTGTTGGAAACATGGCTTTTACTTAATTTAGTTACTATAGTCACCTATTTAACCTTTAACTTCCAGTACTATGGATCGAATGGATGTCATCCCATTCTTCGCCTACTTCATTAAATCTTTATCATCAACATGTTTTAATTTAATTTGATTGTTATCTTTCATTAGCAGAATGTAAAATTAGCTGATAATATATTTATGTGAAACCATAATAATTGTATTGAATATATCTAGAACTGTTACAGCTAAATTTAAATGTAAGCACTACGTTGATTGGAGTGGACTCAGAAATTCCTTAAAGAGGCTCAAATAACTGTTATTCAAGACGATATCCATGCACACCAAGCTATCTGGAATGAATCTACACCTTACATTGCTCGGTTATTTCAGACCCTTTAGTGAATGCCTTACTTTAAATCCTTAGATTGTGTATGTCCCTGTGGGGCTGCCCAACTTCCACTAGGTCTCTCAATTCGGTTTCTCATTCTACTGCACTCCAACTCACTATAATACCTTATAAAATATTGAGAAGGTAATTGAAAAGAGATGATTATGGTAGGTTAGAGTAACTACATGAACAATATATTGGACCATACTACTATACTGATTGTCAAATTCTCTCAATAATGCAGTCTCTACAATTACATTGTGACTGTCTGGAAGTTCATTAGCTTTCTTTGTCATATCTTCGGTTAATATTGGAATGGCTTTTTTTAGTCATTATTGTAACTGTTGTTGTTAAAGGGACCATGAAACAGTCATTATTGTAATTGTTGTTGTTAAAGAAACCACTAACACTGTGAAAATGCTCTGCCCTCGTCAGTTACGAGCATTCTATTCTGATAGCTACCTTCTTGCCACCTCCCCTCTTGGTTTTGTTGCCTCTGATTTTAAAAAAATAAAATTCAAAATTACATTTTAAAATAATTTGAAACTTGAGGCATTACAAATTATTATTACCATTCTCTATAGCAACTTTTGTAGCAGTGGCTTCCTAAGAATCATTATGGGTTTGAGAATCAACTTTCTCATAAGAAAAAGTCGTGGGTTTGACCAACTTTTCTAAATATTTTAGCAGCATTTCCATTCATATTTCTATGTTCATCAATTCTACTGCGTACAAGGTTTAAAAGCAAATGAGTTGTTAAATGTTTGAATATATGTTATTATCACACAAGCGTCTCAAAGCAAGTAACTTTTAAATTAGAATATATGTTTTCTGAGAAATGTATCTAAAGTAGTAAGTAACTTTTAAATTAGAATATATGTTTTTTTAGAAATGTATCTAATGTAACTTCATGAAATTGAAAATACATGTATTTGATATGTATTATAAAGTTTGGAAATTTTTAGTAGTGGGAGTTTTTATTGCTGCACATTTATAATTTATTTTTTTAGAATGATTAATTAATTTTGGAACATGTATTATGCTAAAAATGTAGCCGATCAACCATTTGCATGAAAGCTCATTAGATGTTCAGCCTTTTGCATTAAAGCTCATGATATTAATGCAAAAAATTTATATCTACTAATGCATATTATATATATATTAATGCAGATTTTTTATATATATTAATACAAGTTTTTCAATATATTAATACAGTTTTTTTATATATATTACTGCAGATTTTTATTTATAATACAGATTAAAGAGATATATATATATATAACTATTGTGAGGCGTGAATATTGTCCACCCCAACGTATCTTAATTTACAAAGGTTGTAGATGAGAAGCATAGAGCAATGCCATAAAAACCTTACAAAAAAAATTTGAGCATGCATAAATTAATTTCTTTCCTCATCTACAATAGTCCTATGAATAACATAAGATCATTTGCCTAATTTAACCTCTAAAGAAAACATGACATAAGGGAGAGAAAGTATTAATTATAATGTCACTAGAAAAAATAGCCATTCTTAATTACTTTCGAAAATAATCATCATAGTCAATTAATTTTTTTTAATAATAATTAAAATTATCTTAAGCTATCATAGTCATGAAATTATTAAACTTTATTGACATCAACTAATATTATCTATGTGGTCAATATGATGAATTGTGCAGTATCCATAGAAGAAAAAAATCAACAATATTATGGCATTTATCAGTGAAGTTAAGTGAAAAAGGTTTTATTTTTTCAATTCAAATTGATCTATATTTTATAGGATTATGTAAAATTTATAATAATAAAAAATTGATAACTTTTTTTTTGGTTATGCAAAATGTTATCTATTTCAGCCAACCAAACTGAAGAAATCAAATATATTATGTCAAGAATTAACACTTTTGAATTTTGTGTATGATAAATCATTTTGGTATGGATGGGGGGTTCAATTTGAGAAAGATAATGGAAACATTAAAATTGAAATAGAAGTATGGACATGGTATCAAAATGTGTTTGAGAGTGACAATCAAACGGAGTTAGTTAATTTGATCCTACTTTACTGGCCTCATTGCTACCCACACATTGTGCTTTGTTGTACATACAACTCAAAGGTATATGGTCAAACATTTATTGACATTGTAGATGACCATGTCATTGAAGATACCATGTCATTGAAGATATCACACAAACATTACCTACAAATAGAGTGATTATGGATTATAGTGAAATATTCATTCAACATTATGGAATAGCAAAATCAAAAAGATTTCAAAGGACAAGGACAAGAGCATTGAAGAATACTTCTAAGATTTCTGAAATTTGAGAGTAGATGTATATGAAGATATTTTGAAGGCATTCAGGATAGTGTTGGGTTTTTCGCGGTTTTAGGAAAATTATAATGTGTTTTCTATTTTGGATTTATGTGAAGCGTTGGTTTTGTACAATATGGATCATAGCTTCTTCCCTATTGCAGGATTTATTTCCAAAAATGATTTTCGTGCAATTGGTTGTTTTGGAGAAAATTTGCTAATTTTTAGGTTTGGCATTATTTGTGTCAATTTTTTAGGAGACTATATTGGGATGCAATGGTCTTAGACAGATGCTTTCGTCTACGGTGTTAGATGTTGGGTTGCTTCTCTTCTTGGTCAACTGTATTGGAGGTTGTCTATTTTACTATTACCAAATCTTTTATTATTCTTATCTATTTTTAGTCTTATCATCTAGGGGTTGGTGGGTGGTCACCTTATTCATTTGCTTGGGTTTCATTGTTTTGGTATTTTCCATAGATTTGTGTAGTGGGTGGTCTAGGGCTGGTATATTTTGGATGGCCTTATTTTTGGATGTACTTGTAATTTCAAAACTGAGCTACAACCGGAGGTTTTCTTCCTTGGTTCTTTCTTACCGGTATGCTATCTTGAACCAGGTCTTTGTAATTATTATTTTAATATATATTTTGATATTATTTTAATGTATGATTTATTTTGTTACTAATTTATATTGTATATTGTTTCATTGAGTAAGGATAAGGAAAGTATTGTATCAAATTAAATGAAATTAATTTGTATTACTAAAAAATATTTATTATTATATTATTTTATTATAGTATCAGATATTGTATTTTTAAACACCAAACACTTTAATGATGAACAATTAATAATGATTTTAAAAATATATATTTGTCTCATTTTATTAATGAAATATTACATTTAACCATTGAACCATTAACATTTATAAACAACTAATATAAATTAAAGAGATTTGAAAAGAAAAGAAAATCAAATATAAATCACAAATAACAAGTTGGTCAAACAAATAAACTAGCAATCACACCTTGGTGTGCAATGGGTAATAATATTATTATATTATGATTTTTTTGTTATATATTTACTATTATAGTGCTATATTTGTATTAATACATTACTATTAATATTAATAATATATTAATAATATTTAAATTATTATATTATTCATAATACTGTATTATTACTTTGATATTATTAATATATTATTCTACTATTATAATATTCTATTATTTATATTATTATAATATTATTATTGTTACTATATGATTTTTGAAATATTATATTTGTAAATTATATTTATCCTTAATATTATATTATTAATAAAATATGATTAATTGTAGTATTAAATTATTAAATTATTGTTTTATTATTATACTAATGTTATTATGTTATATTATATTAATTGTATTATATATTTATTATTATTATATTATGTATATTATATTATCATTATATTATATTATATTATTATATTTTTATTATATTATACTACAAAGATAAAAGATAAATAAAAAAGATCAAATGAAAATGTGTATTATAGATAAATTAAAATACTAAATAAAAAATATCAAATAAATAAATCGAAGATAAAAGATAAATCAATATATGAACAAACTAAAAAACATCTAAATAAATCAAAAATAAAAAATATATTAAAAGATGAAATAAATAAATAAAATTATTTTCTCTCGAAGACAAATGAAAGATATATCATATAGATAAATACATCAAAGGTAAAAGATAAATAAATAACAAGATTTGATCACAAAGATAAACCAATGAAAGAGGAAAATAAAATATTTAAAATATTAATGAATAAGAAAAATTAAATAAATATATCTCATGAACATTTGAATAAATAGGTTTAAATTAAAATTATGATTAAGAATTAATTAGATTTACGATTGAATTATGATAAGGGTTTGGCCTACATTAGAGTTAGGGTTCAATTATAGTTACAATTCAATTAAGATTTAGAATTAGGGTTGTGGTCCAACTAGCATTACAATTCAATTAGGTTTATGTTACAATTAGGATTAGGGTTCAATTAGGGCTATAGTTAGGGTTTAATTAGGGTTAGGGTTAGGATACAATTTGGGTTATGGGTAGGGTTATGGTTAGGGTTGAATTAGGTTTAGGATTGAATTAGGGTTAAGGTTACAATTCAATTAGGGTTAGTGTTCATTTAAGGCTATGATTAGGGTTAGGTTTTGGGTTACTATTCTACGAATAAGCTTGAGGTTAGGGTTATAATTGAGATTCAAATAAGGTTATGATTTGTATTTTATATTGTTTGATTGAGTAAGGATAAGGAAAATATTGTATCGAATTACTAAAAGATAAGAAAATTATATAAAATTATATTGTGTATGATTTTTATTGTTATTTTTTATCAACAAAAGAAGAATTATTGTTATATTATTTTATTGTGTTAATAGTATGAGATATTCTATTTAAACACCAAGCAATTTAATGATAAAAAAATCAATAATAATTCTAATCTATTTAAACACCAAACAATTTAATCATCAAACAATTAATAACAATTTTAAGAAAAAAATATTTATCATATTTGTATTAATGAAATATTACTTTTAACTATTAAACCATTATAACCATTAACATTTATAAATAACCAATATAAATTAAAGAGATTTGATCTAAAAAGACAAAATCAAAGATAAATCACAAACACCAAGTTAAAATATCAAATAAATTAATTAAAAGATCAAATAAACTAATCAAAGAGATTTGATTAGAAAGATAAATCACAAATATTTGAAAAAAATTATTCAAAAACTTCATACACTAAGGACTAAAATGGACTTGTTGGACATGGGTGTAGAGATAGAAAAACTTTGTACACAAAGGACTAAAACGGACGAAGTGAGTGTAGATAGAAAATAAATAAATATTTGGTTTTCCACATGTGTGAGTATAGATAGAATTTTTTTAAATATTTCGTTTTCCACATGTGAGTATAGATGGAAAAAAAGTTAAAATATTCTAATCTAACAATTATTTGAGTAAGTGTAAAAGGAAAAACTCTGTACACAAAGAATTAAAATTGAGTAATTATTTCTTCATGCACAAAAGATTAGGATTAAAATTGACTTTCTGGACATGAGTGTAGAGATGGAAAAAATCTATACACAAAGGATTAAAATGACTTTATGGATGTGAGTGTATCTATAGAAAAAAGTAAATATTCATTTTCGAGAAGTGGGTATAGATGGAAAAGGAAGGTTAAAATATTCTGATTTAACAATTATTTAAGTAATTATTTCTTGGTAGGCAAAAGATCAAGATTGATTTATTTTTTAGTTTCAAGTAAAAATTCTTATATGTTTTTAAACCTTGTTCTAAAACATTTAAGAAAATTTAAAATAAATTGTCTGTAGTGTTTTCTTACCACATCAAAAATAAAAAATTTACAAGTTTGTAAATATTAAAATAGATTGAAGGAATGCAATATGAGAGAGAGAATGTGCAGATCTGTGTGTATGCTATAGATCATACAAAGAAAATTGATACAACCATTATATTTTTTAATGGAACATTCTTGTAATGATAAGTTGTATTTTAACTGTTATATGGAAAATTGATGCAACTATTAACCACAGTGATGAACAATGCAATGTGCATGTTTGGATGCATGTCATAGCATATGTAAACAACATTGATACATACTAGCACATTTTTGGAATGATAAGATATATTTTAAGTGTTATATGGAATATTGATTCCACCATTGTTCACAATGGTGGAACAATGGTGGACAATGTATTTCCCCTATGTACAAATATGTATGTATGTCATAGCATATAGAAACACCATTGATTCATACCAATCCCTATGTTTACTTTATGCGACATTCTTTGAATGATAAACTATATTTTTAAGTGTTAAATATACAAGATTCATGCATAGAAGAAATGGCCAAATAATTATCACAACTGACACTTTTGTAGTGATTTTGCAACCATCACCCCATGCAAAGAACAAAAAATAATATCTAACCACCTTCACATAGATTACATAATTGCTAACTGCACTTGAACCTTAATAGACGCATGTCCTCATAATAGTCGAGTGCTATGTTTTCTTGAGGTTTGAAATGGTAGGTGTTACTTACAACTTGTGGTTGGCACTTTTGGAAGAACATAGACTGCAAGATGATGGAAGGCAATCTACATTGAACTTTGGTCAATATTTTCATCAACCTTCTCCATTTTAAAGCTTTCTAGTGGTCGAGGAAAAGGTGGCAGTTAGGGAAAAGGTGGCAAGCGATTTTTGTTTTTTGGATTAAAATCATTTGGTGCGTCGATAGAGAGTTCCAATGAAATTTCATCAACATTAATTGTTGCATGGTTTTCGTGTAGTGGTGATGGTTGTAAGTAACACATGCCTTTTAAAGCCTTGGAAAATATAGAGAATATCTATGCACACCACAAATGAAATAAAATCGCAATTTTTTTTTTGATATGCACCTCTTCCCACTTGCTTCAAACACACCTCTTCCTGCTAGATTTCTCGCAAGAAGCGAGCAAAAAAATATCATAGGTAACACTTTTTAGTTTTCTTTTGCAACCATTGCCCCATTCAAAAAGCATAGAATAACCTCCAACCACCTTCACAGAAGCCAGAAAATGCATGATAAAACTTGCACCCTCACAAAAGCTCACCCTCCTTGCTCACGACTCTTATAGCAGGTATAGCAACAAAACGAGACCCAACAATGATTTATCAAAAATTTCATAGACATTCGTATGTTTCTCGAGGTTTTAAATATGAGTGGCTACATGTAATTTGACACATGTTGTGGATCATGTCCCCCCCCCTTTTTTTGCAAAAAGAACTTGAAAATAATAGGCCCAAGACAATTACTTCACACAAGAGCAGGTACCATATTTTTTAGTAGATAAAAGCAATTTCAATAAATGCATGATGGGGGTCTTGAACAATAAAACTACAACTATCAATTGAAACATATGTACCTGTTCTTTTGCTCGATGTCACAACAATTCTTAATGAAAAGAGATAGGGCTACATGAAGGAAAGTAGCAATTAATTTATGTGGAGAAGTTGAAGTATAGACATACAAAAAAAAAATCAAATACCTTATGAAAAGAATAAACATTGGAAGGAGTATATACAAATTTTCTATGCATTTGAGATCACATGCATACATATCTGCACATAGGGATGAATGTTGGGTGTGATGCAGAAAAGATGGCAAAAAATAATCTTTGCAGGTTTTTAGATGTGGGTGACTGTTGGGACTAATATTGTTTCATTTATGGCTTTTGTTTTGTAGTGATGGTTGCAATTCTATAGCTTAGGATATATTGTATCATTTGTCACCACCGTTTCGTATGTATGGTTGCAAAATAGTTAATATCGTGTGTTTTGCGTGGGTTTTTTTATCTGGTTACTATTGAAACCAATTTTGTTTCATTTATTGTTCATGTTTTGTGGTGAAGGTTTTGAATGGATTTTTTACCGTGAGCTCAAGTTTATAAGTAGACAACACACATATATAGCCGTACGTGGATTTGTTAATATAGAAATCACAATGGGAGTAAGGGTGTGATCATTCTCCTATCAGTTTCAATGCAAACCCTATAAAAAAGAAGAAGAATACTCCTTTCAGATTCAAAAAAATGTGGATCTCTCATCCTGCTCTTAAAGAGGAAATAAAGAAATGGTGGAATATAAGTATTCAAGGAATTGCTATGTTCAGAATTGCCAAAAAATTAAAAGAAGTGAAATGTAATTTAAAAAAAATGGAAAAAGGATTCTTTTGGGAGCATCTTTAAGATTAAGTCCGAACTTCAGATGGATCTGGGAGAAATTCAATTTAAAATACAGAAGGAGGGTTACTTAAATGATACTAAGGAAAAAGAGAATGAGCTCCTTATAAAGATGCATGACATAATTGGGAAGGAGGAGGATTTTTGGAAACAAAGATCAAGAGCCCTTTGGTTGTCTGGTGGAGATAGAAACAATAGGTACTTCCACCTTTCGGCTTCAAAACACAGCTGTAAACAAAATATCTCACATAGATGTGAATGGAACCAGGTATGAGGAGGAGGAGGATATCAGGAAGCAGGCGAGCTCCTACTTTAAACATCTTCTCTCAGCAAGTAACAAAATAAACCAAAATGAGCAAGATCAGCTAATTGAAGCTATACCTAGAGTTATCAACCAGGAAAACAACTCTTTTATGACAACTATCCCCACCAACAAGGAGGTTAAGTGGGCTATCTTTTCCTTTGATGGGAGTAAAGCTCCAAGTCCTGATGATTTCCCTCTGTTTTTCTTTCAATGGCTCTGGGATATTGTTGAAGAAGATGTGGTTAATGTTGTTAAGGAATTGTTTGGAGCCAAATGTCTTTTAAAAGAATTAAATGCTACTTTCTTGGTTCTCATCCCCAAGAAACCTAGAGCTAATAACTTTGAGGCTTTTAGGCCCATTAGTCTCTGTAATTCTTTATACAAGATCATCTCTAAGGTCTTAACCTCTAGATTCTTAACTTTTATGCCTTCCTTGATTTATCCTCAACAGAATGGCTTTGTTCCTGGTAGAAAAATCCTTGATTCGATTGTTATGGTTCATCAGAACATTCATTCCCTTGTTGAGTCGAATACCGAAGGTTTCCTTTTAAAGCTTGATATCTCTAAAGCCTATGACAGAGTTGATTGGATTTTTTTATTTAAAATCTTGAAGGCTTTTGGCTTTAATAATAGGGTTATTCAAATGGTGGAACAACTTGTGTCCACAACTTCCATATTGATTATGGTCAATGGATCCCCTAACTACTTTTTTCAGAGTACCAGAGGTCTAAGGCAGGGTGATCCTATATCTCCTATTTTATTCACTATTATGGCTGAAAGTTTAGGCAAGAATCTGAAAAATCTAGTTGACTTTAATTTTTTTTCTGGGCTCAGACCTTCCTCGGGCAACCTGGTGTGTTCACATCAACAATTCATTGATGGCACTATGCTTATGGGTCAAGCTACTGTGTCTGAAGGAAAATTTATAAAATAGTTGCTTGATAAGTATGGCAGAGCTTCAAGATAGTTGATCTATAATCAAAAAAGTTCTCTGTTCTTCTTCAATACTCTGGCTCACAGACAGGCCAAAATTTCTAGAATTCTGGGTTGTAGGATGGATTCCCTTCCTGCCAACTACCTTGGTCTTCCTTTAAGCATGAAACCTCCTGAGTCTTTCTGGATCTCGTTGGTGGATAGATTCAGTAAGAAGCTTGCAGGTTGGAAAGGAGCTCTGCTAAGTCAAGCCGGTAAGCTTCAGCTCCTCAAAGCCTCTCTCCAGAATCTTCCTATCTATGCTATGAGCCTCTTTAAGATTCCAGCAAAATTTGCTGATGCCATTGAAAAAATTCAAAAAAGATTTCTTTGGTCGGGTGTTGAGGAAAATAAAAGAGTTCCCCTAATTGACTAGAATCTGGTTTGTGTACCTAAAAAGAATGGTGGACTTGGGTTAAGAATAATCAGAACTGTCAATAAAATCCTCTTAGCTAAGAAAATATGGAGAATCTTCTCTTCTTCTGGGGAGTGGATTGATATTCTAGCTAGTAAATATTTAGAAAACAACTGTTCCTCCATTATAAAGATGGACCCCCACCTTCTTCCGAGAGGGTCTATATGCTGGAACAACTTAATCCTTGGAAAAAAGATTATGGATGATGGTATTGGATGGCAAGTGAGAAATGGTAATCGTACCAGATTCTAGGAAGACAGATGGCTTTTTAAGGAACCCATGATAAAACTCAACTCCTTTAGAGAATGGTCTGAGAATTGCAAGGCTCGGTTTGGAACTTATGTGAAAGACTACAGAGTGAATGGTAATTGGGTGGACTTGGGCAGTGTCAGTCAGGCTTTGGCTCCCATCCAAACTTCGTTGCTGGCTGTTAGACTTAGTTCTAAGCAGTTGGATGATCGTGTGGTTTGGATAGATGATCCCTTTGGCAAATTTTCTATGTCTTCTGCATTTGCCAGGATCACTTCTTCTTTGGATCATCCTCCCTTTTTCTCTAAAGCTTGGTTCAAACATCTGATACCTAAAATTAATATCTTCTTCTGGATCCTTCTCCAAAATAAGATGCTCAAGATTGACAACCTGTGCAAACGCGGATTTCAAATCCCAAATAGATGTTTTCTTTGAAAGATGGAGGTTGAATCTGTGCGTCATTTATTCCTTCATTGCTCTTTTGCTGCTTCTCTTTGGGAAAAATTCATCGGGTTATGGAACCTTCCTTGGGTTTTCCCTTTATCCATTGAGGATCTCTTTTCTTAGTGGAAAGCCCTGACAAGGAACCCTTTGCTCACATTTTTTTGGGAATTATCCTTCCCTCATATATTGCTTGGGGCCTTTGGAAAGAATGCAACAATAGAATTTTTAGGGGCAAAGAATCCTCTGTGGATTATGTCTTTGATAAAATTGTCAGATGCCTGAAGGAAAATTTCAATGTCATGGCCCAGAAGGACAGGAAGACCATGAATGTGGAGTTTTCGAACTATGATCTAATTGTTGCTAAGGAATGGAAAATCAATCCTAATTTGTCTGGTTCTATTATGAAGGCCAAAAAGGACAAAGAGGGAGTTTGTTGGACTTTTTCGCCTAACGGGTGGATCAAAGCTAACTTTGATGGCGTGGCTAAAGGCAATCCAAGGGCGGCGGGCTATGGAGGAGTTATAAGGGATCCCTATGGAAACTTCATTGGTGTGATTGCCTCACCTCTTGGCTCTCAAACTAATCATCTGGCGGAGGATCTTAGTGCTTACCACATCATAAATTTAGCCCAAAGTCTTAACATTAAAAATATATGGCTTGAAGGAGCCTCCAAAAACATAATTGACTACCTCTGTAGCAAATCTCCCCTGTTGTGGACCATCAATTCGTGGATTGAGGAAGCCATATTGAACTTGGCCAAATTTAAAAAAGTTAAAATATCACACGCCTATAGAGAAGCCAATGTTGCAGACTTTTTTGCTAATGAAGGAGTTAAGAGTAAAGAAGTGTGTACCTGGCTAAATATTAGCGATCTAAATTTTAATGTCTGTGCCCTATTATATTATGATAAATCACATGGTGAAGCGACGTGTTATCCCTTTAATGAGGATAGGTTGGATCTATCACATCACAATCATTAGATTGCATGGGACCAAGCCTAGTGGAGAGAGCTACAAGAAAACTCTGCACGCTTTGTGGGTTCTTAGATTTGGCGGGGCCAATTTTAGAAAGGCTTGTGTTTGGATCTACCTCACTGTGTCAGCTGAAATGGGAGGAGACAGAAAGCGAACTGAGCCAGACAGCTACAAAACACATATGAAAAATGCCAAGGTTTGGAACAAGATTAAAAGCGAAGGGTTGATTCCTTTCTTGGAGAAGCTTCATGGCTCTAACCAGGAGGCCACAGATCTCTTTGCCAAAAATTAGAATGATGGTAATCTGATTCTGTTTGGTAGGAATGTGGAACTCAACAAAAATCTTATTGCTGATGTTACGGGATTACCCACTGATGGGAAGAAGTTCTTTAGGGAGAGGGCTTTTTCTGATGAAGCTATTATTAGATTTCCTAAAAAGGACAAAGAAAGGCTAAGTATTGTCAAAATTGCTAATAGTTACTTCGATGTTGACTCCATAAAGGGTATCTGGAGAAAGGTTTTTTGGGTCATCATGGAGTACATTGCGGTGGAAAGGCACTTCACAAAAGTCTATGGCTACCACTTTTCTCTTCTCAACCATTTTCGACACAAGGTGAGGGTCTCTATCCCCTATTATCTTTTCTACTCCTTGAAGAAAAGCTTGGAGGACAATAAGAAAAACCCTAAAAGATTCCCCATTCTGCACACTGGGTTAATTAGGTTGTTGAACATCTCCATGTGCCCACTCCTGCTATTTTGGAAACCAACCTAGACTTTGAGAGTGATGATACTGATCCCGGTGACTTGGAGTATTTGCTTAACTCTAGCCTGGTTAGAAAAGCCCCTAGCTTGCATGCTAGCCCTTCCAGGGATTCTGGTAAAACCCGCATTGAGCTTGAGCCTGACAATCCTTCCCTTAAGATCAACTCTATTGACAAGAAAAACCAAGCCAAAAGCCTTGTTTCTTACTTCGAAGAGTCTTCTGAGTCGGAGGAATCTGATACCAATTAATCTGAGCATTGTGCTGACCCTCTACCGGACATACACATTTATGATAATTCCCCTATTAACACTAGAAAAGAGCCCTCTCTGGATTATCTCAACCTTGCCAAAACCAATTCTGAGTCCCACTCCAAACTCTTGGATTGGACTTTCTCTAAAATTAATGAGCTAAAAATTAAAAACTAGGCCCTGCAAAGTAAGATCGATGAAATGGGTGCTAAGATTGCTGAGATGGAAAAGAAAGAAGTGGCTCACAGTAACAGAAATATTGACAGTGAAGCTGAGAACTTAAGGAATACCATCAAAACTGTCACTAAGCAAAACAATCGTATAGCAAGACACAATGCTATAATTATTAATGCAATGACTGAGAAGCTTGATAAAGCCCGGTAGGGGTTTCTTGTGGTTGATCTGGAGGATATCGAGGATAAAAGCCGAGATACAGAAGCTGGCATTTCCAGAAGAACCAGAGCCAATCTGAAGCGCAAGGCCCCCCTTACTCCGAAAATGATTCAAACTTTTAAAAAGGGGGTTAAAGATATGTAAGATCTGGAGGCGGAGACGGAGTATGTCCTTAGGACTCTGAATTAATGGCTGGGGTTTTCTTTGTGCTTTCGTTGTTGGTCCTTCTTTCTTGACCTTTCTGGTCCTTTTTGATTGGTTGCTACTGGTCTTTTCTTAGGTAGCTATTTTTTTTGGTGGAAGTCTGGTGTCTTCTTTGTTCTTTTGTAAACTTTGTAGTTTTGGGTCCTTGTAAAACCTGTTTTACCCTTTTATCAAAAACAATCACTTGGCATGCATTGAGAGATTAACATCACTTGGAATGGGTTGGCATGGAAATATTACTGTAGGATGTTAGAAAATCTGCAATCATGCTTAAACTACTCCAAACATTAATATAGTTAGTAAAGCAAACATAATCTAGCATCCCTATGAAATAATACAACAAGCTTCATAATGTAATCAAGAGATCAAAATAAACCAAATGAAAGCATGAAAAAAAAATCCTAGTGCATACCCATTCCATATTGGATTGGTGCACCCTTGACATGTAAAAGAGCCCTTTCCCAATCCTAGATAAGCTTGAGTGATGATAGACAAAGAGATAAGATTAACTCAAGTTGCCTATAGTGAGAATGCTCAAATGGAAGATGCAAATGATGAAAGAAGACATTGGATTTATAGGTGAGATTGAGGAAAGAAGAGGAAAAGTTGAGGAATGTGGGACTAATCCTCAACCAATAGGAAGGAGCCACTTGTCACCATGTGAATGGGCCAAGGTTGTGCAAGTTTTGGTGTATGTACCAATTTGAAATTTAAAAGTAACACTAAATGCATATGGTTGAGAACTTTGGGGGGAAATTTGTTTGGACAAAAAAGTCAAACAAAGGGAGTTAATGAGGGCATATTCCTTGGGAATATGCTTTGTGAGGAAAATAGAGCTTTTAATAAATCAAAATAAATGATTTATTGTGCAAGTCGGAAAAGATAGAGGATGGGACATGAGTTAGGCTTAGTTTTAATCATGGATTTGATTAATTAAGCTAACGATTAGGTGATCTGATATTTGATTTATATTTTGGATTTGTTTAAATCAAATGAGAGGAAAATAATCATTTAGGGATTTAATTGCACAATTGGGTTTATTTAATTAAATGGAGGAACCTTAGGAGATTAATTAATTAATTTGATTTAATTATTTAAGGAGAAAATGATTAAATATGATGTTAATTTTGCATGTCTACATTTTCCCCCTCTTTGAAGCAATGTATTTGTTGCATTGATTGAAAGAATGATGCCATCGACAACGAAATTAAAAAAATATCTGATTTTTTAAGATTCCTCGACGGAAATAAGTACGTTAGTACATTGCCCCCTCGAGAGACTGAGTTAAAGACCTATCCTAGGGGTCTAAAGAGCTGATCAATATATTATCCTTGCTTATTTTATACATGCAGAGGCCACGTATTTTGACTAATGATAGAATTGATGGATGAAAATATAGATGGGAAAATTGATTACCATTGTGATGGACACCTAAAGGGATGACCTAGTGTGTGAAATAGATGGCCAAACGGATTGCCATTGTAATAGATGCCTAAGGACTGACCTAAAATGTGAAATAGATGGGCAAACGGATTTCCATTGTGACCAATGCCTAAAAGATTGGCCTAAAATGTCTTAGGGGATGACAAAAGATCAACCTTGCCTACGTTCAAGCTCAAAGATGATGTAGTTCAGTTGGATAACTCTATTTTCTTATTTTTTAGATTTTTGACATGTTTTGGATTTTGATATGATTTTGATGTTTGCGAATTTTTGATGGTTTTTTTGAATGTTTTTGGATTTTTGATGTCTAGGGAAGATGACAGGAATATACACGAATCTGATCTGATGTAGGTACAGGAACATGCCCCTAGCATGATGTGATAGACTACTTTGATACAAGCAAGACAAACTGACCTTGGGAATATGCCAAGTAGTACTATGGTGGAACATGATA
>CM021106.1:635899681-635913519 GCA_007115665.2 Sequoiadendron giganteum | reverse complement strand
CAATTTTAAGAAAAAAATATTTATCATATTTGTATTAATGAAATATTACTTTTAACTATTAAACCATTATAACCATTAACATTTATAAATAACCAATATAAATTAAAGAGATTTGATCTAAAAAGACAAAATCAAAGATAAATCACAAACACCAAGTTAAAATATCAAATAAATTAATTAAAAGATCAAATAAACTAATCAAAGAGATTTGATTAGAAAGATAAATCACAAATATTTGAAAAAAATTATTCAAAAACTTCATACACTAAGGACTAAAATGGACTTGTTGGACATGGGTGTAGAGATAGAAAAACTTTGTACACAAAGGACTAAAACGGACGAAGTGAGTGTAGATAGAAAATAAATAAATATTTGGTTTTCCACATGTGTGAGTATAGATAGAATTTTTTTAAATATTTCGTTTTCCACATGTGAGTATAGATGGAAAAAAAGTTAAAATATTCTAATCTAACAATTATTTGAGTAAGTGTAAAAGGAAAAACTCTGTACACAAAGAATTAAAATTGAGTAATTATTTCTTCATGCACAAAAGATTAGGATTAAAATTGACTTTCTGGACATGAGTGTAGAGATGGAAAAAATCTATACACAAAGGATTAAAATGACTTTATGGATGTGAGTGTATCTATAGAAAAAAGTAAATATTCATTTTCGAGAAGTGGGTATAGATGGAAAAGGAAGGTTAAAATATTCTGATTTAACAATTATTTAAGTAATTATTTCTTGGTAGGCAAAAGATCAAGATTGATTTATTTTTTAGTTTCAAGTAAAAATTCTTATATGTTTTTAAACCTTGTTCTAAAACATTTAAGAAAATTTAAAATAAATTGTCTGTAGTGTTTTCTTACCACATCAAAAATAAAAAATTTACAAGTTTGTAAATATTAAAATAGATTGAAGGAATGCAATATGAGAGAGAGAATGTGCAGATCTGTGTGTATGCTATAGATCATACAAAGAAAATTGATACAACCATTATATTTTTTAATGGAACATTCTTGTAATGATAAGTTGTATTTTAACTGTTATATGGAAAATTGATGCAACTATTAACCACAGTGATGAACAATGCAATGTGCATGTTTGGATGCATGTCATAGCATATGTAAACAACATTGATACATACTAGCACATTTTTGGAATGATAAGATATATTTTAAGTGTTATATGGAATATTGATTCCACCATTGTTCACAATGGTGGAACAATGGTGGACAATGTATTTCCCCTATGTACAAATATGTATGTATGTCATAGCATATAGAAACACCATTGATTCATACCAATCCCTATGTTTACTTTATGCGACATTCTTTGAATGATAAACTATATTTTTAAGTGTTAAATATACAAGATTCATGCATAGAAGAAATGGCCAAATAATTATCACAACTGACACTTTTGTAGTGATTTTGCAACCATCACCCCATGCAAAGAACAAAAAATAATATCTAACCACCTTCACATAGATTACATAATTGCTAACTGCACTTGAACCTTAATAGACGCATGTCCTCATAATAGTCGAGTGCTATGTTTTCTTGAGGTTTGAAATGGTAGGTGTTACTTACAACTTGTGGTTGGCACTTTTGGAAGAACATAGACTGCAAGATGATGGAAGGCAATCTACATTGAACTTTGGTCAATATTTTCATCAACCTTCTCCATTTTAAAGCTTTCTAGTGGTCGAGGAAAAGGTGGCAGTTAGGGAAAAGGTGGCAAGCGATTTTTGTTTTTTGGATTAAAATCATTTGGTGCGTCGATAGAGAGTTCCAATGAAATTTCATCAACATTAATTGTTGCATGGTTTTCGTGTAGTGGTGATGGTTGTAAGTAACACATGCCTTTTAAAGCCTTGGAAAATATAGAGAATATCTATGCACACCACAAATGAAATAAAATCGCAATTTTTTTTTTGATATGCACCTCTTCCCACTTGCTTCAAACACACCTCTTCCTGCTAGATTTCTCGCAAGAAGCGAGCAAAAAAATATCATAGGTAACACTTTTTAGTTTTCTTTTGCAACCATTGCCCCATTCAAAAAGCATAGAATAACCTCCAACCACCTTCACAGAAGCCAGAAAATGCATGATAAAACTTGCACCCTCACAAAAGCTCACCCTCCTTGCTCACGACTCTTATAGCAGGTATAGCAACAAAACGAGACCCAACAATGATTTATCAAAAATTTCATAGACATTCGTATGTTTCTCGAGGTTTTAAATATGAGTGGCTACATGTAATTTGACACATGTTGTGGATCATGTCCCCCCCCCTTTTTTTGCAAAAAGAACTTGAAAATAATAGGCCCAAGACAATTACTTCACACAAGAGCAGGTACCATATTTTTTAGTAGATAAAAGCAATTTCAATAAATGCATGATGGGGGTCTTGAACAATAAAACTACAACTATCAATTGAAACATATGTACCTGTTCTTTTGCTCGATGTCACAACAATTCTTAATGAAAAGAGATAGGGCTACATGAAGGAAAGTAGCAATTAATTTATGTGGAGAAGTTGAAGTATAGACATACAAAAAAAAAATCAAATACCTTATGAAAAGAATAAACATTGGAAGGAGTATATACAAATTTTCTATGCATTTGAGATCACATGCATACATATCTGCACATAGGGATGAATGTTGGGTGTGATGCAGAAAAGATGGCAAAAAATAATCTTTGCAGGTTTTTAGATGTGGGTGACTGTTGGGACTAATATTGTTTCATTTATGGCTTTTGTTTTGTAGTGATGGTTGCAATTCTATAGCTTAGGATATATTGTATCATTTGTCACCACCGTTTCGTATGTATGGTTGCAAAATAGTTAATATCGTGTGTTTTGCGTGGGTTTTTTTATCTGGTTACTATTGAAACCAATTTTGTTTCATTTATTGTTCATGTTTTGTGGTGAAGGTTTTGAATGGATTTTTTACCGTGAGCTCAAGTTTATAAGTAGACAACACACATATATAGCCGTACGTGGATTTGTTAATATAGAAATCACAATGGGAGTAAGGGTGTGATCATTCTCCTATCAGTTTCAATGCAAACCCTATAAAAAAGAAGAAGAATACTCCTTTCAGATTCAAAAAAATGTGGATCTCTCATCCTGCTCTTAAAGAGGAAATAAAGAAATGGTGGAATATAAGTATTCAAGGAATTGCTATGTTCAGAATTGCCAAAAAATTAAAAGAAGTGAAATGTAATTTAAAAAAAATGGAAAAAGGATTCTTTTGGGAGCATCTTTAAGATTAAGTCCGAACTTCAGATGGATCTGGGAGAAATTCAATTTAAAATACAGAAGGAGGGTTACTTAAATGATACTAAGGAAAAAGAGAATGAGCTCCTTATAAAGATGCATGACATAATTGGGAAGGAGGAGGATTTTTGGAAACAAAGATCAAGAGCCCTTTGGTTGTCTGGTGGAGATAGAAACAATAGGTACTTCCACCTTTCGGCTTCAAAACACAGCTGTAAACAAAATATCTCACATAGATGTGAATGGAACCAGGTATGAGGAGGAGGAGGATATCAGGAAGCAGGCGAGCTCCTACTTTAAACATCTTCTCTCAGCAAGTAACAAAATAAACCAAAATGAGCAAGATCAGCTAATTGAAGCTATACCTAGAGTTATCAACCAGGAAAACAACTCTTTTATGACAACTATCCCCACCAACAAGGAGGTTAAGTGGGCTATCTTTTCCTTTGATGGGAGTAAAGCTCCAAGTCCTGATGATTTCCCTCTGTTTTTCTTTCAATGGCTCTGGGATATTGTTGAAGAAGATGTGGTTAATGTTGTTAAGGAATTGTTTGGAGCCAAATGTCTTTTAAAAGAATTAAATGCTACTTTCTTGGTTCTCATCCCCAAGAAACCTAGAGCTAATAACTTTGAGGCTTTTAGGCCCATTAGTCTCTGTAATTCTTTATACAAGATCATCTCTAAGGTCTTAACCTCTAGATTCTTAACTTTTATGCCTTCCTTGATTTATCCTCAACAGAATGGCTTTGTTCCTGGTAGAAAAATCCTTGATTCGATTGTTATGGTTCATCAGAACATTCATTCCCTTGTTGAGTCGAATACCGAAGGTTTCCTTTTAAAGCTTGATATCTCTAAAGCCTATGACAGAGTTGATTGGATTTTTTTATTTAAAATCTTGAAGGCTTTTGGCTTTAATAATAGGGTTATTCAAATGGTGGAACAACTTGTGTCCACAACTTCCATATTGATTATGGTCAATGGATCCCCTAACTACTTTTTTCAGAGTACCAGAGGTCTAAGGCAGGGTGATCCTATATCTCCTATTTTATTCACTATTATGGCTGAAAGTTTAGGCAAGAATCTGAAAAATCTAGTTGACTTTAATTTTTTTTCTGGGCTCAGACCTTCCTCGGGCAACCTGGTGTGTTCACATCAACAATTCATTGATGGCACTATGCTTATGGGTCAAGCTACTGTGTCTGAAGGAAAATTTATAAAATAGTTGCTTGATAAGTATGGCAGAGCTTCAAGATAGTTGATCTATAATCAAAAAAGTTCTCTGTTCTTCTTCAATACTCTGGCTCACAGACAGGCCAAAATTTCTAGAATTCTGGGTTGTAGGATGGATTCCCTTCCTGCCAACTACCTTGGTCTTCCTTTAAGCATGAAACCTCCTGAGTCTTTCTGGATCTCGTTGGTGGATAGATTCAGTAAGAAGCTTGCAGGTTGGAAAGGAGCTCTGCTAAGTCAAGCCGGTAAGCTTCAGCTCCTCAAAGCCTCTCTCCAGAATCTTCCTATCTATGCTATGAGCCTCTTTAAGATTCCAGCAAAATTTGCTGATGCCATTGAAAAAATTCAAAAAAGATTTCTTTGGTCGGGTGTTGAGGAAAATAAAAGAGTTCCCCTAATTGACTAGAATCTGGTTTGTGTACCTAAAAAGAATGGTGGACTTGGGTTAAGAATAATCAGAACTGTCAATAAAATCCTCTTAGCTAAGAAAATATGGAGAATCTTCTCTTCTTCTGGGGAGTGGATTGATATTCTAGCTAGTAAATATTTAGAAAACAACTGTTCCTCCATTATAAAGATGGACCCCCACCTTCTTCCGAGAGGGTCTATATGCTGGAACAACTTAATCCTTGGAAAAAAGATTATGGATGATGGTATTGGATGGCAAGTGAGAAATGGTAATCGTACCAGATTCTAGGAAGACAGATGGCTTTTTAAGGAACCCATGATAAAACTCAACTCCTTTAGAGAATGGTCTGAGAATTGCAAGGCTCGGTTTGGAACTTATGTGAAAGACTACAGAGTGAATGGTAATTGGGTGGACTTGGGCAGTGTCAGTCAGGCTTTGGCTCCCATCCAAACTTCGTTGCTGGCTGTTAGACTTAGTTCTAAGCAGTTGGATGATCGTGTGGTTTGGATAGATGATCCCTTTGGCAAATTTTCTATGTCTTCTGCATTTGCCAGGATCACTTCTTCTTTGGATCATCCTCCCTTTTTCTCTAAAGCTTGGTTCAAACATCTGATACCTAAAATTAATATCTTCTTCTGGATCCTTCTCCAAAATAAGATGCTCAAGATTGACAACCTGTGCAAACGCGGATTTCAAATCCCAAATAGATGTTTTCTTTGAAAGATGGAGGTTGAATCTGTGCGTCATTTATTCCTTCATTGCTCTTTTGCTGCTTCTCTTTGGGAAAAATTCATCGGGTTATGGAACCTTCCTTGGGTTTTCCCTTTATCCATTGAGGATCTCTTTTCTTAGTGGAAAGCCCTGACAAGGAACCCTTTGCTCACATTTTTTTGGGAATTATCCTTCCCTCATATATTGCTTGGGGCCTTTGGAAAGAATGCAACAATAGAATTTTTAGGGGCAAAGAATCCTCTGTGGATTATGTCTTTGATAAAATTGTCAGATGCCTGAAGGAAAATTTCAATGTCATGGCCCAGAAGGACAGGAAGACCATGAATGTGGAGTTTTCGAACTATGATCTAATTGTTGCTAAGGAATGGAAAATCAATCCTAATTTGTCTGGTTCTATTATGAAGGCCAAAAAGGACAAAGAGGGAGTTTGTTGGACTTTTTCGCCTAACGGGTGGATCAAAGCTAACTTTGATGGCGTGGCTAAAGGCAATCCAAGGGCGGCGGGCTATGGAGGAGTTATAAGGGATCCCTATGGAAACTTCATTGGTGTGATTGCCTCACCTCTTGGCTCTCAAACTAATCATCTGGCGGAGGATCTTAGTGCTTACCACATCATAAATTTAGCCCAAAGTCTTAACATTAAAAATATATGGCTTGAAGGAGCCTCCAAAAACATAATTGACTACCTCTGTAGCAAATCTCCCCTGTTGTGGACCATCAATTCGTGGATTGAGGAAGCCATATTGAACTTGGCCAAATTTAAAAAAGTTAAAATATCACACGCCTATAGAGAAGCCAATGTTGCAGACTTTTTTGCTAATGAAGGAGTTAAGAGTAAAGAAGTGTGTACCTGGCTAAATATTAGCGATCTAAATTTTAATGTCTGTGCCCTATTATATTATGATAAATCACATGGTGAAGCGACGTGTTATCCCTTTAATGAGGATAGGTTGGATCTATCACATCACAATCATTAGATTGCATGGGACCAAGCCTAGTGGAGAGAGCTACAAGAAAACTCTGCACGCTTTGTGGGTTCTTAGATTTGGCGGGGCCAATTTTAGAAAGGCTTGTGTTTGGATCTACCTCACTGTGTCAGCTGAAATGGGAGGAGACAGAAAGCGAACTGAGCCAGACAGCTACAAAACACATATGAAAAATGCCAAGGTTTGGAACAAGATTAAAAGCGAAGGGTTGATTCCTTTCTTGGAGAAGCTTCATGGCTCTAACCAGGAGGCCACAGATCTCTTTGCCAAAAATTAGAATGATGGTAATCTGATTCTGTTTGGTAGGAATGTGGAACTCAACAAAAATCTTATTGCTGATGTTACGGGATTACCCACTGATGGGAAGAAGTTCTTTAGGGAGAGGGCTTTTTCTGATGAAGCTATTATTAGATTTCCTAAAAAGGACAAAGAAAGGCTAAGTATTGTCAAAATTGCTAATAGTTACTTCGATGTTGACTCCATAAAGGGTATCTGGAGAAAGGTTTTTTGGGTCATCATGGAGTACATTGCGGTGGAAAGGCACTTCACAAAAGTCTATGGCTACCACTTTTCTCTTCTCAACCATTTTCGACACAAGGTGAGGGTCTCTATCCCCTATTATCTTTTCTACTCCTTGAAGAAAAGCTTGGAGGACAATAAGAAAAACCCTAAAAGATTCCCCATTCTGCACACTGGGTTAATTAGGTTGTTGAACATCTCCATGTGCCCACTCCTGCTATTTTGGAAACCAACCTAGACTTTGAGAGTGATGATACTGATCCCGGTGACTTGGAGTATTTGCTTAACTCTAGCCTGGTTAGAAAAGCCCCTAGCTTGCATGCTAGCCCTTCCAGGGATTCTGGTAAAACCCGCATTGAGCTTGAGCCTGACAATCCTTCCCTTAAGATCAACTCTATTGACAAGAAAAACCAAGCCAAAAGCCTTGTTTCTTACTTCGAAGAGTCTTCTGAGTCGGAGGAATCTGATACCAATTAATCTGAGCATTGTGCTGACCCTCTACCGGACATACACATTTATGATAATTCCCCTATTAACACTAGAAAAGAGCCCTCTCTGGATTATCTCAACCTTGCCAAAACCAATTCTGAGTCCCACTCCAAACTCTTGGATTGGACTTTCTCTAAAATTAATGAGCTAAAAATTAAAAACTAGGCCCTGCAAAGTAAGATCGATGAAATGGGTGCTAAGATTGCTGAGATGGAAAAGAAAGAAGTGGCTCACAGTAACAGAAATATTGACAGTGAAGCTGAGAACTTAAGGAATACCATCAAAACTGTCACTAAGCAAAACAATCGTATAGCAAGACACAATGCTATAATTATTAATGCAATGACTGAGAAGCTTGATAAAGCCCGGTAGGGGTTTCTTGTGGTTGATCTGGAGGATATCGAGGATAAAAGCCGAGATACAGAAGCTGGCATTTCCAGAAGAACCAGAGCCAATCTGAAGCGCAAGGCCCCCCTTACTCCGAAAATGATTCAAACTTTTAAAAAGGGGGTTAAAGATATGTAAGATCTGGAGGCGGAGACGGAGTATGTCCTTAGGACTCTGAATTAATGGCTGGGGTTTTCTTTGTGCTTTCGTTGTTGGTCCTTCTTTCTTGACCTTTCTGGTCCTTTTTGATTGGTTGCTACTGGTCTTTTCTTAGGTAGCTATTTTTTTTGGTGGAAGTCTGGTGTCTTCTTTGTTCTTTTGTAAACTTTGTAGTTTTGGGTCCTTGTAAAACCTGTTTTACCCTTTTATCAAAAACAATCACTTGGCATGCATTGAGAGATTAACATCACTTGGAATGGGTTGGCATGGAAATATTACTGTAGGATGTTAGAAAATCTGCAATCATGCTTAAACTACTCCAAACATTAATATAGTTAGTAAAGCAAACATAATCTAGCATCCCTATGAAATAATACAACAAGCTTCATAATGTAATCAAGAGATCAAAATAAACCAAATGAAAGCATGAAAAAAAAATCCTAGTGCATACCCATTCCATATTGGATTGGTGCACCCTTGACATGTAAAAGAGCCCTTTCCCAATCCTAGATAAGCTTGAGTGATGATAGACAAAGAGATAAGATTAACTCAAGTTGCCTATAGTGAGAATGCTCAAATGGAAGATGCAAATGATGAAAGAAGACATTGGATTTATAGGTGAGATTGAGGAAAGAAGAGGAAAAGTTGAGGAATGTGGGACTAATCCTCAACCAATAGGAAGGAGCCACTTGTCACCATGTGAATGGGCCAAGGTTGTGCAAGTTTTGGTGTATGTACCAATTTGAAATTTAAAAGTAACACTAAATGCATATGGTTGAGAACTTTGGGGGGAAATTTGTTTGGACAAAAAAGTCAAACAAAGGGAGTTAATGAGGGCATATTCCTTGGGAATATGCTTTGTGAGGAAAATAGAGCTTTTAATAAATCAAAATAAATGATTTATTGTGCAAGTCGGAAAAGATAGAGGATGGGACATGAGTTAGGCTTAGTTTTAATCATGGATTTGATTAATTAAGCTAACGATTAGGTGATCTGATATTTGATTTATATTTTGGATTTGTTTAAATCAAATGAGAGGAAAATAATCATTTAGGGATTTAATTGCACAATTGGGTTTATTTAATTAAATGGAGGAACCTTAGGAGATTAATTAATTAATTTGATTTAATTATTTAAGGAGAAAATGATTAAATATGATGTTAATTTTGCATGTCTACATTTTCCCCCTCTTTGAAGCAATGTATTTGTTGCATTGATTGAAAGAATGATGCCATCGACAACGAAATTAAAAAAATATCTGATTTTTTAAGATTCCTCGACGGAAATAAGTACGTTAGTACATTGCCCCCTCGAGAGACTGAGTTAAAGACCTATCCTAGGGGTCTAAAGAGCTGATCAATATATTATCCTTGCTTATTTTATACATGCAGAGGCCACGTATTTTGACTAATGATAGAATTGATGGATGAAAATATAGATGGGAAAATTGATTACCATTGTGATGGACACCTAAAGGGATGACCTAGTGTGTGAAATAGATGGCCAAACGGATTGCCATTGTAATAGATGCCTAAGGACTGACCTAAAATGTGAAATAGATGGGCAAACGGATTTCCATTGTGACCAATGCCTAAAAGATTGGCCTAAAATGTCTTAGGGGATGACAAAAGATCAACCTTGCCTACGTTCAAGCTCAAAGATGATGTAGTTCAGTTGGATAACTCTATTTTCTTATTTTTTAGATTTTTGACATGTTTTGGATTTTGATATGATTTTGATGTTTGCGAATTTTTGATGGTTTTTTTGAATGTTTTTGGATTTTTGATGTCTAGGGAAGATGACAGGAATATACACGAATCTGATCTGATGTAGGTACAGGAACATGCCCCTAGCATGATGTGATAGACTACTTTGATACAAGCAAGACAAACTGACCTTGGGAATATGCCAAGTAGTACTATGGTGGAACATGATATGAGCACAAGATCAAGCTATGGTACAAGTGCAAACAGATGATGGAAGGATAGATGAAATGTAGTGGATAAGTGAGTGCGCGAAATAGGCCATGAAGATCTCGGTAGATGGGGAGTGCTTTATTTATGCTTGGCACTTGTTTGCCAGGTTTTCACCAAGGTACTTGTCCAAACTGCCACTAAAGTGGTTTTCACAAGAGGACACTTTTTTTATTTATTGTTTTCAATCCTTTTTCTCACTATTTTTTTTGGATTTTTGTATTTTTTTGTTGTTTTCACCAAGATGCCTATTTACTAGGTTTTCATTAAGGCGACCATTTTTTCAAGAATTTTTTTGATTTTCTTGTATTTTTTGGTTCTATAGCTTGCAAGATTTTAGGCATAAAACTTTTCGAGATGGGAGTTGTTGAGGGGCTCTTCAGAGGCTCGCCTTCTAGTGTTGACAACTAATATGCCCCTGATTTATAACTTGTTGTGATGATGAAAGGTTCCAACTAGTTGGGCTCAAATTTTCACTTGCTTTCTAGATTTGGCACATTTTTTTGATTTTCTTTTAGCACAAGTTTGCCGACCTGGAAGGTGTGTCTCCTGGTCTTCTTGTTGTAGCTGCACTTTAGGTGGTTTTGATAGACTTGTAGATGGTTGAGGGCATCCATGCATCGTTCATCTAATAACTCTAGCTTATTTAACCTTGAAACCTGATATTCCTCATCTGTAACGAGGTTTTGTAGTGATATCATTAATTATGGGAGCTCGATCTCGATTGGGAGGATGTCTTCTAATTCGTAGACCAGGGAGAATGGGGTGGCACCTGTTACTATTCGGATGCTGGTATGGTAGGCACATAAGGTGGGATTTAGCTATAGATGCCAGTCACGACTAGAGTCATTAACTATTTTCTTAAGGATTTTCAAGATAGTTTTATTGGTAGCTTCTGCTTGGCCATTGCCTCGCGAATAGTACAGAGTTGAAAAACAATGTTGGATATTGAATTTTTTGCATGTCATGAACATCCTAGTTTTTGAAAGGTGTCCCATTATCTGAAATAATAGCTTGGGGGACATTGTATCAGAAAATAAGATAGCTCAAGATGAACTTTGATATCTGCTTTACAGTTATATAGGTCATTGGGATGGCTTCGACCCACTTTGTAAAGTACTATGTGGTGGTGATGATGAATTTGTGGCCATTGGATGAGGTGGGCGTGATTTTTCTGATGAAATCGAGCCCCAACCATGAAAAGGGCCAAGGTGTAACAATAGGATGAAGCTCTTGAGGTAGCGCATGAATAAGGTCTCAACACTGCTAGCAATGTAAAGACTTTCTTACAAAGTTGTGTGCCCCTCTTTCCATTGTTGGCAAGTAGTATCTGATACTCTATTTATTCTTAGCCAAGGTCATACCACTCGAGTGCGAACCGTAAATGCCATTGTGTACCCTGGTCAAAGTAGTCAAGGCTTCCTCAGTGTTTAGGTAATGCAACAGGGTTTCTCCTAGGATGAAAAAATGTAAGGACCTTTTGAAAAAGGATCATTTAAGGTTTGGGGTAATGTCAGCTGGGAGGACTCCTATTCTCAGGTAGGTATAGATGTCATAATACTAGGGATTAGTGGGACCAACGATTTCACACATGAATTCAGACTCTAGTACCTCGAATGCTTGTACGAGAAGCTTCTCTACTAGGAATTCTTGCTTTGGGATGTTATGCAAGATTTCCAAAAGTGATCCATTTGTCACCATAGCATCTACTACTCTATTATTTTTTCTAGGTAGTTTTTCAAAGGTGACATCAATGAATAATTCTTTGAGGCTCTCCACTAACTTCTTGTATCGAGTTAGCTTGTTATCCTTTGTTTGGTACTCACCATTGACTTGGTTGATGATGAGAAGTGAATCTCCATAGAATTTGAGAGCTATAATCTTCTAGTGTACTGTAATCCTTAAGCCGATGAGGAGAGCCTCATATTCTGCTATGTTATTTGTGCATGGAAATGACAGTTTGTAAGACTTGGGTATGTAGTCTCCCTAGAGAGTGATGAAGAATATTCTGGCACTTGACTCATGTTGCATGTATGACCCATCAAAATACATCTTCCAATGATTTTCTATACTTATGTTGAAAATTGGCTCGTTTGGAAATTATGAGATAAGTGGGTTGTCAGCATAAAATAGAGCTTCTGCCAGTTGGTTTGCAATCGCTTGTCCTTTGATATCCTTGTGCTCTACATATTCAATATCATGTTCTATCGATATCATCACCCATTTGGTTGTTCATCCCGTGAGAGTGCCTTTAGAAAGCAAGTATTTGAGAGCATCTATTTTGGCGACCAACTTGATTTCATGAGCGAACATATAATGTCTAAATTTATTAGCTACAAACACAACTTCCAGACAAGCCTTTTCAATGGGAGTATAGTTTAGCTTGTGTACCATCATAGTTCTACTAATATAGTATATTTCTCTTTCTCTTCTATTTTCATCATGTTGAGCTAATAGAGGATCAAGAGCTGCCATGGTTTCTGAAATGTACAGGATTAATGGCTTTCCTAGGATTGGCGGCATCAAAACTAGTGGCATGAGTAGATATTCTTTTATTTTACTAAATTCTTGATCACACTTGTCATCCCACTTGTATGTTACTCCCTTGTGGATTAGATGAGAATATGGGATTTTTTTATTCACCATCTATGTTATGAATCAGTGGATGGGTTGGAGCCTTCCTTATAGGCCTCTGATATGTTTTAGTGTCCTGGGTTCTTCCATTCTGAGAATCACCTTGAATTTGGTGGTATCTACTTCTATTCCTCTCATTAATACTATATATCCTAGGAGTTTTCTTGATTGCACCCCAAAGACACATTTCTTAGGGTTAAGTCTAACCTTATATTTCTCCAACCGATCATAGATGGCACTTAAAGCTGCTATGTTATCCTTTCTTTTCCTTGACTTGGCCAATATATCATCCACAATTTTGTGAATCATCTCGTGAAAAATTAGTGTCATGGCCCTTTGATAGGTCACTCCCACATTCTTTATCCCAAATGGCATCATGTTCCAGTAGTAAGTGCCCCATGGACATGTAAACATTATCTTATGCTAGTCTTCCTTTGCTATCATAATCTAGTTGTACCCTAAGAATCCATTTATCAGTGATAGCATCTCATTTTTGGTCATGATTCCCACTATCATGTCAATGTTGTGTAGTGGAAATTCATCCTTAGGACATGCTTTGTTTAGGTCTCTGAAGTCTATGCAGATATGGATGCCCCCATTTGGTTTTGAAACTGGCACAAGATTTGATACCCATTCTAGATAATCAATTAGGTGTATAAAACTGGCATCTAGGAGTTTATGTAATTCCACCTTGACTAGCAAGGCTATCTGAGGGTGCATCTTTCTTAATTTTTGTCTTAGTAGCTTTGCCCCTAGGTAGACAACTAAGAGTTGAACCACGACTTTTGGATCAAGACCCGACATATCGACATAGGTCCATGCGAAGTTCTCCTTTCTTTCTCTTAGAAATGCATCCATCAGTTCTTGTTCTTCTGTTAGAAGTGATTCAACATAGAAGGTGATGTGTGGTGTTGCTTCTATTCCCAAATTGACAGAATTGCATTATTTTGCTAAGACTATGCATTTCTCTTGATGAAGTGCAATAGCGAGGGTTTGAATCCTTCATCCTCTAGTGCCTCATAGAGGCTTTCACC
>CM021106.1:635855867-635899096 GCA_007115665.2 Sequoiadendron giganteum | reverse complement strand
CATATGCAACAAGAGATAGTGGCAGGCTTGCATTTCCATTGCTCAACAATTTGGCTGGTGATTGTTGAGTTGTGGAGGAAATGGTATGGGCTTGGATTTTGTTTAAAGGGATAATGGTTACTCCTGTATGTAGAGGTCCTATTCAAAGTGGGAGCTTTCCTATTTGTTCTGTATCTACTACTGCATTACACAAATTCCCTCCTCCACCAACCTCCAATGTAGCTATTGTTGTGGCATCTTAAACTTTGATTAGTTGTTCAACAACACCTTTGAAATTTTACCTTTATTAGTTGTGCAACAAGACCTTTCACTTTTGACCTATCAATTGTGCAACAACCCCTTCCATTGTTGTTCTTGTTTTATCAAATTTATGTCTTTTAGATTGCATCTCTCTCTGAACAACATTAAGATCCTCTTCTTTTCACCATGACAACTTCTTCTTATGTTTTAATTCCTTTTCTAATTGGTTAATTATAGTGTTCAGATATTCTGCTCCACTTTGAGCATTTCCAAGTATTTTTTTTGCAATGTGTTTATGATTAGAGAATGCAGATGTTTCTTTGTGGAAGCTCGTTAGGGAAATTCTCTACCTTTTTGGATAAGACTTTCATGCCTCCACCTAACTGATTATGTTTTTCTACACTTAGATCTGGTATTTCCTTTTTCTTATCATCAATTTTCAATTGCTTTTGTTCCATGGAATTGCTAACTGGTAGAATGCTTGCCTTCATTTTTTCAACTCCACTTAGAGAATCATGTCTCTATTTCTTTGATTGCACAAATTCATACTCAATAGAAAACCTTTCAAGTTAATCCACTTTCGCATTGCCATTTTCCCCTTGCACATATTGCACATGGTCCTTCCCTCCACTTCTCACAGGGAGGAACAACCTCTTTAGTCAATACATTATCTATCTTGTTTACTTTGGTCTACTTATTTTCAAGTGTTTTTAGAGAAGATTTCTTTTTCTCACTACACTTTCCAATATGTCCTCATATTTTTTTATTACTACCATGTCATAAAATTCTCATAAAAATTATTTTTCGGATTCTTTTGGATTTCTTTTAGGAAAAGGGATAGAGTTTTCAAAGTATTGAATAGTTTGAAATGATAAAGGGGAAAATGTATGTGGTAATGAATTTTTCATGTTTATGCAAATTTCAATATGAAGAACATCAAATATATGTAATAAAAAATATCTTTCATTCAACAGTAGTGTTTCAAAATAGTATTAGCAAAAGGGATAGAGTTTTCAATGTATTGAATACTTTGAAATGATAAAGGGACAAATGTATGTGGTAATGAATTTTTCATGTTTATGGAAATTTCAATATGAAGAACATCAAACATATGTAATAAAAAATATCTTTCATTCAACAGTAGTGTTTCAAAATATCTAGTTATACAACTGTGTGTGGGTTGCTATTTTTTACAATATATAGTATTAAGAAATAGTATTCATGTATTAAATAGTAATAAATAGTAATAAAGAGTGATAACAAATAGACTAATAAACACTAATAAACAACAATACAAAATACCATTCATTCAATTGTAGTGTTTGAAAAGAGTAATATATAATAGAAGTTGAACAGACATGAAGGCTCCCACTTCAAATAGGACATATACATATAGGAGTAACCATTATCTCTTTGAAAAAAATCCAAGCCCATACAATTCACCTCCTTTCCATTCACTTTTACCAATACGAAGACCACTTGGATGAAAAGCATCTCGTTTGCAACATTTGAATTGCTGAAAACTCATGCACTAGAAAATACAAATTGGATAGCCGGTTCATATGCAACAAGAGATAGTGGCAGCCTTGTGTTTCCATTGCTCAACAATTTGGTTGGTGATTGTTGAGTTGTGGAGGAAATGGTATGGGCTTGGATTTTGTTTCAAGGGATAATGGTTACTCCTATATGTACAGAACCTATTCAAAGTGGGAGCTTTCCTATTTGTTATGTATCTACTACCCCATTACACAAATTCCCTCCTCCACCAACCTCCAATGTAGCTATTGTTGTGGCATCTTAAACTTTTATTATTTGTGTAACAACACCATTGACATTTGACCTTTATCAGTTGTGCAACAAGACCTTTCACTTTTGACCTATCAATTGTGCAACAACGCCTTCCATTGTTGTCCTTGTTTTATCAAATTTATGTCTTTTAGATTGCATCTCTCTCTGAACAACATTAAGATCCTCTTCTTTTCACTGTGACAACTTCTTCTTGTGTTTTAATTCCTTTTCTAATTGGTTAATTATAGTGTTTGGTCAATCTGCTCCACTTTGAGCATTTCCAAGTATTGTTTTTGCAATGTGTTTATGATTAGAGAATGCAAATGTTACTTTTTGCAAGCTCGTTAGGGAACTTCTCCACCTTTTTGGATAAGACTTTCATGCCTCCACCTAACTGATTATGTTTTTATGCACTTAGATCTGGTATTTCCTTTTCCTTATCATAAATTTAAAATTGTATTTATTCCATGGAATTGCTAACTAATAGAATTCTTGCCTCCATTTTCTCAACTCCACTTAGAAAATCATGTCTCTATTTCTTTGTTTGCATAAATTCATACACAATAGAAAACCTTTCGAGTTAATCCACTTTCACATTGCCATTTTCCCCTTGCACATATTGCACATGCTCCTTCCCTCCGCTTCTCACGGGAAGGAACAACCTCTTTAGTCAATACATTATCTATCTCGTTTACTTTGGTCTACTTATTTTCAAGTGTTTTTAGAGAAGATTCCTTTTTTTCACTACACTTTCCAATATGTCCTCATATTTTTTTATTACTACCATGTCATACAATTCTCAGAACAATTATTTTTCAAATTCTGTCGTATTTATTTTAGGCAAAGGGATATATTTTTCAATGTATTGAATACTTTGAAATGATAAAGGGACAAATGTATGTGGTATTGAATTTTTCATGTTTATGGAAATTTCAATATGAAGAATATCAAACATATGTAATACAAAATATCTTTCATTCAATGGTAGTGTTTCAAAATAGTAGATCTGGTTATACAACTGTGTGTGGGTTGCTATTTTTTACAACACCCTATATTTTACAATATTTAGTATTAGAAAATATTATTCATGTATTAAACAGTAATAAATAGTAATAAGAGTGATAACAAATAGAGTAATAAACACTAATAAACAACAATACAAAATACCATTCATTCAATTGTAGTGTTTGAAAAGAGTAATACATAATAGAAGTTGAAGTTTTAGTTTCCATTTTTCATTTAACAAGCCTTTCCAAATCCTAATCAGATTCACTCTTTACATTTTCTATGCTTACATTTTTTCCCTCATTGGAATGGTAGGGGCATTTTGTGCCAAGCCACTCAATAACACTTTCATCATTTTTTGGAACTAGTGTTGGGTGGTCAAGCAGTGTGTGAAGGGAAAGATATATCTCCTATCTATCCTCTTCAATGTGTGGCTCAACAACATGACCATGCAATCGCATTGCTTGGTCCAAAAAATGATCACCCTGATGTCTATGCTACTACTAAATATTTCTCAAACACACCTCATATCTGAGGATTTTTGAAGCAATGAACGTGGGAAGATGCCACCAATTAGGTCGAGACCCTGATCAACATCATATATTTCCAATGCTTCTTCAAGCTGTTCGTGATTGACCACATGGCTCCAAACATATTTTGCATAGAGAATTTGAACTAGAATACAGTTTTTCAGTAGGTCCATGGAGTTTGATAGGAACCCGCAAGCTACATCGACCACTGAATAGGGGAGTATAGGTTTGGTGGGCTCCAAAAATCTACCGGCCTTGTGAATCGTATCCTCCAATGTTTGAAAATTGAATTTGCAAGCACAACGCAACCTCTCTGTACTGAACGAACATCCATTGTCTTCCTGATTGTCATGGAGAACCTACCCGATGTGAATTATGAAGTTCAACATTTTAAGTTATAGTGTGAAAAATAAAAAAAAGCAAAAACAATTCAGTAACAAATAGCATTGTAGGCATCTACTGAAAAAATATTATTTACTTCCAACTACTGATTTAGCCACTTGTTGAGAAAACAAGTAAATATCACAATAAATTTATGAAAATAGAAGCTCTTAGTTACATAAATCCTATTTTGCTATAGATTGGAAAACACAGGGTGTTATTAAAACTACAACCCACTCACAATTGTATAACCAAATCAACTATTTTCAAACACTACTTTTGAATGAAAGATATTTTGTACAACATATGTCTGATGTTCTTCACATTGAAATATCCATATACATGAAAACTTCATTACCACATGTTTGTCCCTTTATCATTTCAAAGTATTCAGTACATCGAAAACTCTATCCATTTGCTTGAAAGAAATTTGACATAATCCAAAAAATATTTGTTATGAGAATTGTATAACATGATAGTAATAAAAAAAATATGAGGACATCTTGGAAAGTCTGTATTAAAAAAAAGGAATCTTCTCTAAAACACTTGGAAATGAGTAGACCAAAGTAAATGAGATAAATAATTTATTGACTAAAGAGGTTTTTCCTTCCCGTGAGAAGTGGAGGAAGGAGCATGTGCAAGTGGAAAATGGCAATGCATAAATGGATTAACTTGGAAGGTTTTCTATTGCATATGAATTTGTGCAATAAAAGAAATAGAGACATGATGCTTTAAGTGGAGTTGAATAAATGAAGGCAAGCATTCTATCAGTTAGAAATTCCATGGAACAAATACAATTGCAAATTGATGATAAAGAAAAGGAAATACCAGATCTAAGTGTAAAAAAACTAAATCAGTTGGGTGGAGGCATGAAATTTTTATCCAAAAAGTTAGAGAAGTTCCCTAATGAGCTTGCGAATAGAAACATTTGCATTCTCTAATCGTAAACAAACTACAAGAATAGTACTTGGAAATTTTCTAAGTGGAGCAAAACAACTGAACACTAATTAACTAGTTAGAAAAGGAATTAAAACACAAGAAGAAGTTCTCACAGTGAAAATAAGAGGAGCTTAATGCTGTTCGGAGAGAGCTGCAATCTAAACGACAAGAATTCAATAAAACAAGGACAACAATGGAAGGTGTTGTTACACAACTGATAGGTCAAAAGTGAAAGGTCTTTTTGCACAACTAATAAACATCAAATTTCAAAGGTGTTGTTACACAACTCATATGTCAAAAGTCAAAGGTGTTGTTGCACAACTCATAGGTCAAAAGACAAAGGTCTTGTTGGACAACTAATAAAATTTTAACATGCCACCATAATAGATGCATTGGAGGTTGGTGGAGGAGGTAATTTGTGTAATGTGGTAGTGGATACGGAATAGACAACAAAAGCTCCCACTTTGAATAGGACATCTACATATAGGAGTAACCATTATCCCTTTAAACAAAATCCAAGCCCATACCATTTCCTCCACAACTCAACAATCACTAGCCAAATTACCGAGCAATGGAAATGCAAGGCTGCCACTATCTCTTGTTGCATATGAACCAGCTATCCAATTTTTATTTCCTAGTGCACGAGTTTTCAACAATTTAGATGCTACAAACGAGACACTTTTCAGCCAAGTGGTCTTCGTATTGGCTGAGGTGAATGGGGAGGTGGTGAATTGTATGGGCATGGATTTTTTTTAAAGGGATAATCAACTTGCTACCCATCAAAAGGCAATGCAAGATTCTTAGAAGCATCTACTAACATCCACCACTATGTTTTCCAACCTGCAATTACTCAGTGCATTTTGATTTACCATCATGTCATGATTTTGAAACCCAGATTTTAGTCCATTGAAGAGTTGTAATAAATGTTTTAGGTGAGTTTCATGAAATTATTAAGGTCTCAAAAACACAGGAGTTTCATGAGAGCCATTCTGTGTACATATAATTGCAAGTTGGAAAACATTGCATGAAATACAAAATACAACCCACTGTGTTTTCTATCCTACAATATGAAGGTGGACTTAAATACATTGTTATAGTGCACAAAACAGATTTAAGTGATCATTTCAGCAAGCCCTTTGCCTATCATACAAATTATTTATGTTCACGCATTTATCAAACATCGAATGATACATTTGAAGACCATAGTAAGATAGAATGTATATATGCTTGGAGGTTATATGTATGATATTCCGTAGTGGGATGGGGTATTCAAGATCTAAATATTAATCAAGTGAGAAAAACCATAAACCTACCATTCAAACTTATACCCAACTCATGTCACCGTCCATGTCATCCTTTTTGTCCATTGACAAGGGAGCCCAAAATGGCTTCCATGTTGAACCAATAGCTATCCATCCTATTTCACCAAAGGAACACCAAAAGTCAACCTGTAAGGAATACAATACCTAATGCGAAATTGTATTTCACAAAATGATAGTCATAGTCTTCTAGATCCACCCACTTTCACCTCATCCATCCCATGTTTATTCAACTCATCCATTCCATGTTTTTCCACCTTCATAGCACCTATAGAAAGTCAACCATGTCACACACTTGACCTCATTCATCAAAAGCATGGCATCATACATGCCCCTTTTACCTGAAGATTAAAATACAACATCTGATGATCCCAGTTCATTAAATCATTCCATTCCATGTCATGACGCCATACCATCTCATAATCAAAGTATGCCAACTCCATACCATAATTGTCATGTATAAATTCATTAAAAAAGGATTTCCATCCATTTAATAAGTCAATACCCCCAAGGTATAAGCATTTCCATCACATCTCATGATAATCCTAAACTTTCCCAAGATCCCATTCATGAACAACAAACATATAAGCTTGGTTCATCCACCTTTATAAAATCTGGTTTTCCCATACAATACCACACACCTTCATGAGTTCCATTTACCAGCACACCCTAATATTAAAAAACATGTAGTTTCTTATGGCCATGGCTGCATACCTCCTTGTTAAGATGTTGGTAGCTCTGTCAAACACAAGATGCCTCCCTTCACATCAATACGTCCACCTCCTCCATCATGTTTTCCATCTATTGTTGGACTATATTCACAAACCCTTCCAGCCATCATGGGCCCATATGTTCCTAATGCATATCCGTAGGTGCCCTTTCAAGAACAACAAAGGCACATACCCTTGAATTCATTCCAACACCTTCCACTTCAAAATCTTCTCATTTCATAAAATCCCTCTATGGTTTATCCAAGCAATTGGGATGCCAAACAAGAAATGCATAAATTGAAGAATCCACTAAAACCTAAATATGATTGTGTCTCAATAAAAAGACATGCCCAAAAAAATAAAAATATGCTCCAAAATGAATAGAAAAACACTTTCGAAAAAATGGAAGGGCTATAAAGAAAACTTAAAAGTGGAAACAATGTGGGTTCCAAAGCAAGCAAAAAAATGCATGCATTCAAAATTAAAAAATCAAAATTGGTATCCCTACTTGCTAATCCAAAAGACTCCATTATTCCACCATTAGCCATTATTCATCCTCCAAATCTATTTTTCATCCTTATATGCCCAACTTTATTATCCCAATCCACTCTCAATCATTCAACTTTCAGCACCCTTCAAGGTGTGTGACAATGTTGTTCTTGCCCACATTCCCTCATAATGACTCCATTTCATACTTCCATCCAGGCTTCATCCCCCATTCCATAGATTTAACCCAATCCTTTGCATGAATCCTTAACCCCCTTCTTCCTACCCCTATCCATTCCATTATCTTTACCAGTTTTCCTACCAACATCTTTAACTAGGAACATGTTTTTGATAAAGGAAAAAAATGGGTTTTACAGGGACCCAAAACCACCGAGTTTACAAGCCATATAAAAATAAACCATCAGAGTACCCAAAGACAAGAAGGCTACAAAATAGAAAAAAGAAAAAAAGGATAGTAGCCACAGACGAAGAGCTAGCAGAAAACTAGCATGAAGCCAACAACAAAAATGAAAATCCAAAAATAACCAAGATACTTTAAAGTCTCAGCTACATCAGCTTCAAGGTCACATTTCTTGGGTCACCTTCTTCAGGTCCTAAATCTCTAGAGGCAATGAATCCACTTTTATCTTCAGGTTGGTTCTTGTTCTCTTAGAAGGGCCCAAATCCTCCTGCTTACCTTTATTCTTGTCAACATCCAGATCCATAATCTACGACCACTGCTGGGTGTTTTCCATTTTCTCCACCATAGCACTCAATATTGTAGCATTATGTTTCGCAACTCTTTGGTTATGCTCCAAGATGTTTTTCATAGTATCCTTGATCTTACCAATTTCCTTTCCTAGGTACTTGACCTTGTTCTCATTGTCCTTCAGATTGTCTGTGAATTCAACCGTTCTTTGAAAGCATTCATCCATTGCCATCTTCTCTTCCATAGTCCATAAAACCTCAACAGAGTTCTGAGAATCCACTTTAGCATCCATCACCTTCAGATTGCTTGTGATCACCTTTCTTTTTAAATTGATGTCCTTTATCTCATGGAATGCCCATTTCACATTTCTGAAATAGTCAACCGGACCATTTCTAGCCATTTCTAGAATATCTTCAGGAAATTCACTATCCAACTTGAAGTAGTGGTCACCGGGGTTGAGGTCACAAGGGAATTAACTCAGAACATGTTAGCCATTGTCTATAAGAATCATTTAGTCATTGGGGTACTATATTCCATAAAGAGACAATTGAGTCCTCCATTCATATCCCTACACCTTCATCAACTTCCATTTCCATAGCCATTCATATCCACTAGCTTTCACATCCATACACGTACCCTTTCTTGTACACTTGGGGGAAATATTTTTTCATTCATACAATACATTATTGATTATCTTGTTTCCACTTAGCCATCATATTCCTTCATTTATATTGCATGCTATCCATCTTATCCATCCATCCACCTTCCTTTGATCTAGCATAAAGTATTGGGAAAAAATAACAAGAAATTGAAACTAATGCATGGTTTATACCATGTGTGTCTTCCATCATCCATATCACTTGTCATCCATGTCATGTCCGGTTATCTTCCATATCCATGTTATGTCGTTATAACTTGTCATATCTCTTACAATGGGGGCATGCTATTACTTTGACATGCCATCTTTGGAGTCCTCCATAGGTCATCCACTTCTCTTTTGTCTAAGAGAAAACATTTTATGTTCCCTTGTCATTGGTGCCCTCCACCCATAGCATTCCATATCTTGATCCATCTATCTTCATCCTCCATATAGCCCTGGTGTATCCTTACATGTCATATCATTCACCCATATCATTGATCCCTATCCATCTATAAGTCCTTTGGTTTTCTACTTGACTAAGGAATAAGATCTTGTTTATCATTATCATTTAAATTCTTATTTATCATTGTGTTATAATGGTTATGAGTAACACATTTAAAGAAACCATAAACTCTTTAGCATACTAAACCATTGGGCTCTACTAAGTCACAACCCACTGTGTTTTCCATCCTACAACTATTTAGTGTGCTGGTCCTTATTATATGCATTAGCATTTCATTTTTTTCATTATCATGATCTTGCATATTTATCATTTTCATATTGCGTGCATGACAAATTGCACTTTATATTAACTCTTTTCTATTGTCTCCATCAATGTCATTGTATTTTTATATATTTTCTTTTCTTGTCACATTCCAAGGAAGCTCAAGGATCTATACACTTTGTTGTGTACAAAGGAGAGTGAGGAAAGGGGCATAAGTCTTTCTTATGTGTGTGTATCAAGTTAGTTGGCCCTATGATGATTACAAAAAGCATAACTGATAACAAAGGGTAAATCGTTCCACTCTATGATAAAACAAATGTTCACTTCCTACCATTTCCATTCCATTCATTTCCATATCGAATACATTTCATAAGCCATTTATATGCTTTCCTTACATCACATCAATGCATTGCATTCCTTTCTTCTTTGGATCCACGTAGGTCATTCATATTTGTATATCTTGCATATTATCTTCTATCTACAACTCAAAATTGATGAATTGATAGCATTTGCATTCCATTCATTTGCATATCAAGCCTTTCATACTCTTTCCTCTCATACCGAATACTTTTTCATAAGCCATTTATATGCTTTTCTTGCATCTAATAAATGTGTCACGATCTATTCTTCATTGCAACCACCCAAGTCATTCATGTTTATAAATCTTGCATATCATTATCTATCTACACCTCAAACATACCTTCATCTATCATAACAAGATTCACTCCATACCATACGAAGAACAATACGAAGGAAATAATAAGGTTATGTAATCAAAGACTGAGGGCAACAACCATATCAAGATTCCATGTTGAATGTGAGTTTGTTTCATCTCATGCATGCATTATCTTCTAGCTCTTAGACACAATTGAAGTTTACAATTGGTGTTTACAAATATCAAGTATTCACATGTTCATAAAGAAGTCTGAAATATGTATCTTCTTGCTTGAAAAGTGCTACTAAAGTGTTCTTAGTTATTGTGACTGACAAGTGTATGACTTACAATGTTGTTTTCTACTTGTATACTTGAAATATACCACAAACCTTATCTATACTTCAACATTTTTTAGACATGTCTACATTGATGTTGTTTGTAGTTGATGTGAAAAGGTGTTTGATGCCAACTACATGTAGATTGAGTTACTTCATTGTGTTCACATGGATTGGTTTCAAAGATATTATTTATTTATTTGGTGATCTACGACCAAAGTAGTTGTTAATATTCATGTCTGTAGACATGTAGATTTGACATCAACGCCAATATTCATCTTTTGATTAAATAAATCAAATTTTATTTAATTAAATCGTAAATCTCCTAAAGTCATGCACTTAAATTAAATAAATTCACCTTTATTTGATTTGACAATTAACATCATCATCTTTGATTAAATAAAACAAACCTTTATTTAATTAAATCTGAAATCATTTTCTTCTCACTTTGATTTATTTTAATCCTAAAATATAAGTCAAAAGTCAAAATCACCTAAATCCTATTAGATTAATCAAATCATGATTAATTTAATCCTAATTACATGAATCCTCTAGATTCATCCACTTGCACAATAAATCACTTTAATTGATTTATTAAAAAGACCTATTTTCCGTCACAAGGGAATATTCCCAAGGAATATTCCCTCATTAACTCTCATGTTTGACTTTTTGGACAAACACAATTCCCCCCAAAAACCCTCAACAACATGCATTTATTGACATTTTTCAAATTTGAATGGCACATTGGCCAAAACTTGCACAAGCTTTGGCCAATCCCATTATGACAAGTCTCTCTATCCTATTGGATGGGATTTAGTCCTGCATCTCTCAATTTTGGCCTCTCTTCTCTCAACTTCTCCTATAAATGCAAGGCATTTTCTCTCATTTCAACATCTACATTTTGAATGCATCTACACTATAGGCAACTTGAGCTCATAGAAACTCATTGTCTATCTCATTTTGCTTGGAAAGGGATTGGGAAAGGGCTCTCTCACATCTTCATGGAGGGAAACAATCCACCATAGAATAGGTTCAAATTTGAAGGTGTTGAAGGTTGAAGCATCAAGGTTGAAAGCAAGGTGTTAAAAGGTTAACATTGGAGGCTGACATCAAGATTGAAATTGGAGGTTGACAAAAGGTGAATGGAGTGAAGTTGGAGATTTATTTTTTGAAATCAAGACTTGGAAAAAGCATTTTTTAATGCTTATTTTAAATCTTAGAGCTTCAATTCAGTACCCTTTTTTTTTGTTTTAAACCAACTCACATTTCCTTTTGGGTTTAAAATTAACCACTTGACTTGATCTTTTTAAAGTTAGTTTAAAAGAACCTTAGACATTTACTAGATTTCAATTTGGACTTAAAAAATGAACAAGGCAACTTCACATTTCAAGTGGTGCTTTTAAAACGAACTCATCACTGCTTTGAGGTATAAAATGAACAAGTGTCTTTCATTTTTTGTAATCTTTTTCACAAATTAACATCATTGAAATGCGTATGCACTTCTCTCATGCTTCACAGTGATCTTGAGAATCAAAAGAATTTTGGTGATGTTAAGTTTTCAAAAATATTGCCTCCACACTTCAATTTGGGCATTTTAAAATTGAACAAAACATGCGAGTGTGAGCACGATATACTGCGGAGGTTCTCCCCTTTGTTTTTCAACAAAGGTTGTGTGAATGACGAGATATGTTAGCTCACTTTTGTTTATCTTAGAGGGCCTGCCTTGTGGGAAAAAGTACTCACCCAAGGGAATGAGCCAACCAGGAACACGCTAAAGCCAAGCGACTTCCACATGGGATATAAGTGTGGATATTGGAATAAAGGCCAATATCACGAGGATTATTCTGATGAGATGGACATCAATGGACTCTCGCTGATGTTGGATAATCCCCCACGAATGGAATGCCCGAATTAGAACCCTTTGTTTAGAAAAAGGCCAAAACCTTATCTATCTTGTCGGTGCAAAAGGTCATGTCCTTTGAAGCCGCCCCACATTATACATGTGGTCTTGTTGTGGAAATGGAAAGTATGCCATGGGAGATTCATGGGTACTAATGCTTGGCTGACCTGAATAAGTGAGTGTCATGGAGGGGAGCCAGTGTGGTCAAGCATTTAGCCATTCACACAAGATATGTGCAGCTAGATTTATCCAAGTGGGAACCCAACAAGATATTGCCTCATCATCCTAGGGTTGTAAAAGTGTTTGGAAGTAAAAGATACATTGCTTGGTTTTCAAAACATTGAAAAATGAACATTCACAAGAGCCTCAAATTTCAAACACCTGGGGAGAAAAAAATAGCCTTGACGAATTCAACCACTCTTGCTTTCCCTAGGGATCATATCCTTAGAGGTTTCCCAGTGCTTGAATTCTATCGTCATTTGTTTTTACTAAGGATAAACCTAGGAAACTTTTGCTTGATTTCCTTGATTTCCACATAATGAACCTTGTGGGATGAAGAAGAAAGCAGGACATTAGACATTTAGTTTGAAAACATAATCAAGCAAGTGATTTTGGTAAAAGGAATTCACTAAGACAAGATAAAAGACAAATTGGATTACACATGTGTTTTCTAACATGATTTCCCGCAAGATCAAAATCCCAAAACCAAAGTTCAAGAAGCTTAGTCTGAAAGCTCGTGAGGAGCGTCTTGAGATCCTGAGTTGTATGAGTTCTACTATCAGCAGAATCCCAAACCTTTTGAAAGGTTTGCTTTTCTCCCATAAGAAGTATAGCGTGTTCTTCAACACCGAGGTCTTGTAAGTAGAAGTGTTATTCTAGGTCAAGTCTAGGATCAAATACAATCACTTTCATCCATCTCTCAACCATCAAAATCAGTCAAAAATTACCTCACCAACAACTCTTGGAAACTTTGTAAACATCTGTTATGCTAAACTGCTAGGCAAAATCAAATCACTTTGTTTGACTTAACACAACTAGTAAAACCATCATCCTATACATGAGTTCTCTCTTGGATAATACAACTTCCTAGGGTTTACGAATTCATCTTGTTTGGCTTAACACACCTAGCCAAATTATCAAATCATCACCTCATTTGACTTAACGCAGTTAGTCAAACTACCATCTTGTAGGAGTTCACTCTATGGATAACACAACTTCCTAGAGCTTTACGATTACATTCATCACATTTTGTTTGACTTAACACATCTAGTCAAACTATCAATCCAATCACGATCAATCAAAGGCCTAAAAATTTTAGCATTTCCTTCAAAGTTTCTTTAAGAGTTCCATTCATTTGTATCACTCATCTTTCATCTATCTCATTCGTGTCATCACTTTGATCCTTCAATTATCCTAGTTTTTCGCTTCTTTGAACCTAAGGTTTAGACCAATCTAAAGAATTAGAGGTTCATCTCTTACATTCTTGAAAATTGATCTTAATTTTATGGTTCAAACTCAATCTCAACACAAGAGGGACATGGAATATAAACTTGATCCATCCATCATGAGCAATTCAAGTCAACCAAACTATCCAAGTCTCACAATGCCAATTGATTATCAAAACTCATATTTATGCAATTCAAACATGGCATCATCATCTCCTCCAAACTTCAACAATACGAATGTGAGTATGCCCAATCCAAAGTTTGGAACACCTTTTCCAATGATAGATTTAAATCCAAGTCCAAATCTACAAATCTATCAACCAAACCCTCAATGCATGAGTTTTCCAAACAACATCATCCAACCAAATCCATACATGCCAAGTACAACTTTACCAAACATAAACATTTTGAATCCACACTTGGTAAAGTTTGGGGTAGATATGCTTGCAAATCCCCCTAATGTTGTTCAAAATCCAAGCAATATGTTGGCAACTCCATATGTTGATTCAAGTCAAGGTAACACCATGCAAAATCAAAGTTACCTAAATCAAGGCAATATGATTCCCAACCACAACAATATTCAATTTCAATCTATCATGCTGAATCAAAACATCATACCAAATCATCCAATTTTGCCATCGGTATCGCAACAGAAGGTGGCAACCATTCAAGAAACCCCAACAATTAACACCATTCCAAAACCACCACCACCACCACCAAAACATAGCACGACCAATTCATTCTCCATCATGTTGCAAGCCGCACAAGAAGCTTCCCGCAAAAAGGCACTCCAAGCCCAACAAGTCACACAAGTTGTGCAAGCGGCTCAAGTAGCTCGACAAGCTTAAGCTCAAGCCCAACACCAAGCCCGATAGGGGCAAGTATAATTTTGGGCATTATTGCAAGCAATCCATCAACAATTGCATCAACAAGTAGCTCAACAACAAGCCCAATGAAAAGCATTGATGGCACAACAACGACACGACCAACAAAAAGCATTGTTGGCTTAGCAACAAACACATGAATTACTTGCTCAACAAAGCTTGCTATAGATTCCCACCACAATTCTTGAAATAAAAAATCAAGATCAATCTGTCAATAAGCACCTTGAAGATGTTTGCACATCATCCGATGATCAAATCAACACACCCCAAAAGCCACTTTTCAATCATGATCAAAACTCACCAACGATGTCGAACAATGATCTATTCAAAGGAGGGTTAACATTATTTTATCCTATAATTTGTGATCCTTCAACTAATGATCATGTTGAAAGTGTCTCTACATCACCTAATGAGTTAGAGGACATATCTCAAGATTTTTCCCCGAAGCATGATCGGCATATTTCTCTTAAGTCTAGCAATGGTCCTTTCCAAGACATATTGACATCTTTTGACCTCATGGTAGCAGATATTGAAGAAATCCTTAACTCACGATTTGATCCAAATCCATTCAAAGAAAAAGTGGATATTAATCCACTTTCCATGCCTAAGGACGATGTCCAAGAATCCCTTCTAAGCAATCCATCCTTTGAAATCAACCCATGTCAAGAACTTGATCCAAAGCATATTGAAAGCAATTCTAAAACTAGTCAAGATCAAGAATTTGTATCTCCAAGATACTACAATGATCTAATGGGAACTCTTTTATCTATACAAGATGTCACAAATGATCATCATATCCATATAGCACACACTCATCCATCTACCCATGAGATGCTTTCTTTGGATGGACATGTAGATGATCTTTATTCAAACTAGGAGTCTCATACTCTTGATATCATTACAAAGGAACAAGAGTCTCACACTCTTAACATTTGTACAAATGATCAAGATATAGATAAATGTAGAGATATATCACAAAAAAATCACGAAGAAGGCTCCTACAGAGGTCGTGAATCAGAAACATCCTGTAAAGTCAGTCATAAGGAAGACTTTTGTGTGGCCAGTGAAGCATCAACACTTCTTGAAGAAGCACTACAATCTGACATCTCACAAGATCAAGCTAAGGATATCAATCAAGAATTCATCCCGCATGTGGAGGATCCTATCACTTATAAAGTTGGATCACTTACCTTTCTTAGAGAAAGCTATCTTATCAATGAAGTTAGCACCTTTGAAGATCTACGACAAAGAAGAGAAGGATTAACACCTTGTTTCCAAGGTAAAACATATCCTATGAAAAATAAATTTTTTTAGCAGATGAATTATCAAGGTAAGGGTTTAGGTCTGCATGAACAGGGTATCCTAGAACCAGTGCAGATTGTTGGCAATCCTAAGCATCAAGGCCTTGGTTATTCAACAACCAAGGGATATAAACATATCAGTAATACCTCCACAATACTAGGGGCAACTTCATCTCGAGAAAACGTCAACATAGGGAGCACGAAGAATCCTTATGATGAAACCAATGCCAATACTATGACTCACCATGTCATGAATCTTCATCCACCCATCACCCCATCCACGAATTAGGACCAACAACAAAAGAAAGATTTGAATCAAAGCATGAAGAACGTCATTAAAGAAAAAGAAGTACTGAAGCATAAAGGACAAATCAAATACAAATGGATACAAAAGAATACAAAAAATGATTATCCCTATCAAACTCCATTAGTCAAAGAAACTATGGGGAAAAATCAAAAAGTGAAAAGTATCCATCAAATATGTCCACAAAGGAAAAATCAAGCTTCTCAAGCGACATACAAAGTGTATCAAACAATTGGTCCAAATTCCATGCATACTTCTGTATTCACCCATCATTGCTCATCTGCCCAAGTTTGGAGAGTCAAAGGTTCCAAACTATCAACCAATCCATATTTTATCCCTAAATACACTCCATCCAAACCTCCATGCATGATATCCAATTCTCACATTGACCATGTATTGGTAGTGACCCTTCATCATAAGGATTCAAAAGGCACTCTATCACGATGTGCACACAAAGACAGAGTTAACTCCAGTATAAAGAAAGCAAATAAGGAATCTCAAAGGTTGCTTACGAGTGCACGTATCTTGGCAAAGAAACTTCTTCAAATAGGATATCGATGGCACATTATGATAGAAGCATCTAAGCCAGCACCACCAGGTGGTCCGACATCAGCTTAAAATCTCTTAGAAAATACAAAAAAATCAGAAAAATGTCTTGAAAAAATGGTCACCTTGATGAAAACCTGGCAAACAGGCATTTGGCAACAACAAAAAAAAATCAAAATATACAAAAAATCCAAAAAAATCAAAAAAAGGATTGAAAATAGTAAAGAAAAAAATCATCCTCTAGCGAAAACCACTTTGGTGGCGCTTTGGATAGGTACCATGATGAAAACCTGGCAAAGAGGCATCATGTGTAGAATCGAGCATCTATGTGCACTAGCTCAAGAGAAAGCATCTTATCACATCCATAATAAAACTAGCATTTCATCCATATCATTCGTTCATCCAACCCATTTTTATTCATCTGCATCCAAGGTCCAAGTTACCTTGATCTTGATAAAAATTTTGTGCACACTTTACACTTGTTTATGGTAGACATCTTGACATGGGTCATTTTCACTAATCCCATCCTACCCAATGTTATTTGAGCCTTCAAGCATCATCTAAATGAGCATTCCTCTATTTGAATGCCCTTATCTTATCACAAGATAATCCATTTATCCATTCGTCCAAGAATCCACCCATGGTCGTTCAAACATTGCTAGACATTGGGGGCAGATATTTGCATCTTGCTTCGGGAATAAATCTTGACCTATATCCTCCAACTTATGAAGTGATCCGAACATTGGCAAATGTGAAATCACTAGCCCATGGCATATTTTGACAAGAAGACATTCCTTATCATGCTCTATCTTTTATCGAACATCAGTCCAATAATCAATATCAGTCACATCTAATGTGCATGTCAGTGTCACATCAAATCATCAAATCTATTTTGTTCCAAATCAAGCTTCATCAATCTTGATCAATCGAATCCAATCATTTATCACCTTGTTTGACTTAACACACTTGGTCATACTATCATCTTTTTGTACAAGTTTACTCTAGGATAACACAACTTCCTTGGGTTTACAAGTCCATTATCATCTTGTTTGGCTTAACACACTTAGCCAAATTATCAAAATCAACATCACCTCATTTGACTTAACACACCTAGCCAAACTATCCTCTTGTGTACGAGTTTACTCTAGGATAACACAACTTCTTGGAATTACAAGTGCATTATCACTTTTGTTTGACTTAACATACTTAGTCAAACTATCAATCCATCAATCCGATTGATCAACATTAAGCTTGGTTTTCAACAAAATCTCAAAATAGAGCACTGATATCGTCATGCATATCCACCTCCAAATCGTCAAAATTATGCAAAAAGCCAAAACATTCAAAAATTCATCAAAAAAAACCAAAAACATTAAAAAATTCATCAAAAAATCCAAAAACATCCAAATCATCAAAATCCTAAAACATGTCAAAATATCGGAAAATCTTCAAAATTCATCATTTAGTCTTGTCAGTCTTCCACCTTGTTGAACTACGTCATCTCTGAGCTTGAACGTAGGCAAGGTTGATCTTTGATCATCCCCCGAGACATCTAGGTCAGTCCTTAGGTGTCTATTGCATTGGCAATCTGTTTGCCCATCTATCTTTTCATCGAGTCAAATTTATCGTCAGTCGAACTACGTGGTCTCTATATGTATAACGTAGGCAAGACTAATCTATGGATCAACTCTCGAGACCCCTAGGATAGGTCTTTAAGTTAGTCTGTTCATCATAAAATCTTGAATATACCAAAAACATTTGTAAAACATCTCAAAATTCCAAAAACAGCCTCAAAACATTTGAAAAAACCCAAAATGGTGCATCCATTTCATCTCGCTTTCACCCATAATTGTCATCACTCATAATAAAACAATTGTCACTTTCACCCTTTGGTGAGTTAGGCAGAAGCAAGTTTAGCAGGTTCCAAAGTGAATGCTTAATCGTCAAAGTCTCAAGTCTAGATCAGTAAGCAAGCAAGTTGGTCAACTCGGAGTATCAATAGCTTATCACCCAAATCAGTCTCACCAAAACCCTGATCACAACATGTCCTAGGATGAAGCTTTCCTACGATGGACATAAGCATCAGGTACCCCAGAGTAGTTAGTCTTGGCTAGCAGTACAAAGAACATTAGCTTGTTTGTTTACTTTATTTGGTCTTTTTTGATTTATCTTATTTTGCGCTCATTCCAAGGACCTCTCGATGATGCCTAAACAAAACAAGTTTAGAGAGAAAGGAATGGGGCAATGATCATTATCTTTTTATCTGTTATGGTTTTTGGATGTTCTTGTAAAATAACTTGGTGAATACTTGCTTTGTTGGGTCCTTCCTAGCAAGGTTTTCGTATGTCAAGTGTGAACAAGAGCACTCCTATCTGATTGTCGAGTCAAATTCCATCACACTAGGTGCAACACCATCCTAGTTCTTAATACCTTGATGCATCGTACCTATGTGTGTTATCAAACATAAAGTAATTGGCCCTTTGAAAATCCCAATTCCTAGTAATGCAAATCATCATCATCATCATCATAACGTAAGCTTGTTGGATCCTCCTTCCATCCATCTTATTCTTCTTATTCTTCTATCTTTAATAACATTTCTATCTAAAATCGGTGTGTTGTATCAAGATATACACGAGGCTAACCATGGCCGATGACTGTCCATACATCATTAGATTTGTCTACATCAAAGAATTATCTTTCATCCTTTGATCAAATAGAACCACTCCTCTCGCATTTTGTCGTGATCTCGATCGGAAAATTGAATGTTTCTGCTTCATCTCTTGAGGGGGCAGTATACCAGCATAATCCTTTCACTGGGGCAATAGTGGGGCATCTAAAAAATCAAGAAATTTTTGAACTTTGATCACAACAGTTTATTTTTTGAATCAATGCAACAAGTACATTGCTTCAAAGAGGGGCAAAATGTAGACATGGAAAATATACATGCACCTGATTTTGATCATATTAACATTGTTTCATCTTGAGTCATACTCTCAGCTTATCAACACCTTTCATCCCTTAATTAAATAAATCATTATTTATTTAGTTAGGTCTTTCTCCTCTGCTAATTAAATTAATCAATTTAATTAAATTAATCCTCAATCCCTCTTTAAATTAAATAATTTATTTTATTTAATTAAATCTCTAAAGTCCTCTTATTAAATTGAATAAATTAAAACATTATTTAATTTAATCTAACATAGTCCTTCTTGATTAAATAAATCAAATCATTTATTTGATAAATCATTTCCTCTCAATTATTGACTTAAATCAATTCATAAATCTAAGTCTAAATTGTCACATCATCTAATTCTTTATTAAGTTAATCAAAACCATGATTAAGTTAATCCCTCTCCTTAAAATCCTCTAGAGAATGCAAGTTGCATAATAAATAAATTACTTTGATTTATTAACTTATCTATTTTCCCTCACAAAGCATCAAAAGGGAATATTCCCTCATTTGAATTCAAAAAGTCCAAGTAGGCTTGGTCCTTCCAACAAGGCATTCAATACCTCTTACATGTCCTTGTGCATTGAGCCAAGTGACATTAACTCCACTCTTCTCTCCCCCCCAACTTCCAAATTTGAATTTCAAATCTCCCTCTCTTTGGCACATTGACTTGGAAAATGTGCTCATTCCTCCTCCAATCACATGTGGACAAGTGGCCTCTTCTCATTGGTTGGTCTTTTATCCCACATTCATCCAAATCCCTCATTCTTCCAACTTGGGAATCTATAAATGAGAGACTCTCCCTCTCATTCAATCATCCACAACTTGAGTAAACTTACTCTACTCAACTTTATCCTCAATGCAAGATCTTAGCTAGGTTATTGCAGGTTTTTTCAAGAACTCACATTGCTCTTCATCATCAAGTGGATCAATCATCAACAATCACACAAAGGAGTTGGGAAAGGGCCATTTCCTACACACAAATTGGCACCAACTCCCCCATGGGATAAAGATTTTTCTTAGTTTAGATAGATTTAATTTGGTTTATTGCATTGTTCTCTGTTTTTCATTTCTATCTAGATTTTGTAAATGGATTTCATGGGGAATCTTGATTCTCACTTGCATTTGATCTAACATTATTTTTGTTGCTATGTTTGTGCATTTGCAGGATTAGGGTTCATAATTACACTCAAGCATACTGAACATTTGAAAATGGGAGTAAACCTGTTATAAAATTGCATAATGAACCTCATATATGGTTTAAGAACAAACTTGCAAGCAATGAAAGAACACAAAACAACTTCAAACAAACTCAATGGGCTTCAAAACATGTAATTGATATGTAACCTTTCATTGTGACCATATACCTTTGATGGAAAGTTTCTTTTGACATTCATTTAGATCCTTCCAGAAGAATGGAGATCTCATAAAAAAACACCAATCATGTCTTTATGCCGAAAACCTATCCACCGAATACGTTAGTCACAACATAAAAATGTATTAGTCATTAGGAATAAAATGTGAATGATGAATGTGCAATGAGTAGTTGCTCAATACCTTTGAATTTGTCATGAAACAACTCTGTCAAAATTTTGTAGCGACTATCAATACCTTTTGCACCAACACCATGTGAACAAGTAATGAGTGAACAAGGACTTTGACATTGTGAACATGAAAATCTGCAAATGGTTAGTAGAATGACAAAACAACATAAACAAAAATTTATATCCCTATGAAATAATACTCCATGATTCAAATGCAACCAAATAACTAAGATAAGCAAAGCATGTAAAACATGAAATATATCTATCCCATATTGGATTGGTGCTCTTTGAATATGTAAAAGAGTCCTTTCCCAATCCTTGATAAGCAAGATTGCCAAGATGATGATATAGACAATGAGATGCTATGAGCTCAAGTTGCCTATAGTGTAGATGATCTCAAATTGTGTTGTTGTGATGAGCAAGATTGATTCTCCAATGAAGAGAGTAACCTTGCAATGAGAATGTGTTGTTGTTTGAAGGAGAGAAGCCTTCAACTTATAGTTGAACTTGAAGAGAGAAGAGGTCAAATTGATGAATGTGGGATCATTCATGGACCAATGACAAGATGACACTTGTCAAGGTGTGAGAGGGTGAGGAATGTGCAAGTCATGGCCAATGTGCCAATTTAAAATTTGAATTTTACAATAAATGAATTTGGTTGAAGGTTTTTGGGGGGAATTGTGTTTGTCCAAAAAGTCAAACATGAGAGTTAATGAGGGAATATTCCTTGAGAATATCCCCTTGTAAGGGAAAATAGGTCTTTTTAATAAATCAATTAAATTGATTTATTGTGCAAGTGGATGAATCTAGAGGATTCATGTAATTAGGATTAACTTAATCATGATTTGATTAATCTAATAGGATTTAGGTGATTTTGACTTTTGACTTATATTTTACGATTAAAATAAATCAAAGTGAGAAGAAAATGATTTCAGATTTAATTAAATAAAGGTTTGTTTTATTTAATCAAAGATGATGATGTTAATTGTCAAATCAAATAAAGGTGAATTTATTTAATTTAAGTGGATGACTTTAGGAGATTTATGATTTAATTAAATAAAATTTGATTTATTTAATCAAAAGATGAATATTGGCGATGATGTCAAATCTACATGTGTACATTTTGCCCCTCTTTGAAGCAATGTACTTGTTGCATTGGTTCAAAGAATGATGTTGCTGACATCGAAAATAAATAATTTTTGATTTATCAGATGCCCCAGTGAAAAGAAGTACGTTAGTACATTGCCCCCTCGAGAGATCGAGTAAAAATATTGAGGTGGATCTCGCAACAAATAGGTTGAAAATGGATGTGTGGATGGTTAGACATGATGCTTAGAATAAAAAATTTATATTATCCTAAACAACTTAAATGATTATAAAAATGAGATGATGTGATTATGCATGAGATGGATGTGGCATGATTATGCGAGATGAGAGGATGAATGCAACATGGATGCAACATGGATGCATTGTTAGCGTGAAAGACGATAGAAGAATGAGAGGGATCAACCCTTAAATCCAAGAAGAATGTAGAAGTCCAATAAGTACATTAGTCATTGAGACTTTATTTGATATGATGATGAATGATGATGTGTTGCTTATCTAAGGATGGGAGAGAGCGTACCTTTCTTTATGTTTGATAACACACGTAGGTGTGATGCATCAAGGTATTAAGAACTAGGATGGTGTTGCACCTAGTGTGATGGACTTTGACTCGACAATCAGATAGGAGTGCTCTTGTTCACACTTGACATATGGAAACCTTGCTAGGACGGACCCAACAAAGCAAGTATTCACCAAGTTATTTTACAAGAACATCCAAAAAGCATAACAGATAAAAAGATAATGATCATTGCCCCATTCCTTTCTCTCTAAACCTGTTTTGTTTAGGCATCATCGAGAGGTCCTTGGATCTAACAAAGCAAGTATTCCTCAAGTTATTTTACAAGAACATCCAACAAGCACAATGGATAAAAAAGATAATGATCGTTGCCCCATTCCTTTCTCTCTAAACCTATTTTGTTTAGGCATCATCGAGAGGTCCTTGGAATGAGCACAAAATAAGATAAGTCAAAAAGACCAAGATAAAGTAAATAGACAAGCTAATGTTCTTCGTATTGCTAGCCAAGACTAACTACTGTGGGGTACCTGATGCTTATGTCCATCGCAAAAAAGCTTCATCCTAGGACATGTTGTGATCAGGGTTTTGGTGAGACTGATTGGGTGATAAGCTATTGATACTCTGAGTTGACCAAATTTCTTGCTTATTGATTTAGGCTTAAGACTCTGACAATTAGGTGTTCACTTTGCAACCTGCTAGACTTGCTTCTAACTGAATCACTAAAGGGTGAAAGCAATGACTGATTTTATTAGAAATGATGACAATCATGGGTGAAAGCGAGATGAAATGGATGCACCATTTTGGGTTTTCAGAATATTTTGAGGCTATTTTTGGATTTTGAAGATATTTTAGAAATGTTTTGTGTATTTTCAAGATTTAAGACAAAGAGACTACCTTAAAAACCTATCCTAGGGGTCTCGGGAGTTGATCCATAGATTAGCCTTGCCTACGTTATACACGTAGAGACCACGTAGTTCGACTAGCAACAAACTTGACTTAATGATAAGATGGACAAACGGATTGCCATTTTCTTTCTTAAAGGACTTACTTAAGATGCAGACTAGATGGGAAAATGGATTGCCAATGCGACAGACGCCTAAGGACTGACCCTAACTATCTCGGGGGATGATCAAAGATCAACCTTGCCTACGTTCAAGCTCAGAGATGACGTAGTTCCACAAGGTGACTCTATTTTTTGATGTTTTCAAAATTTGTGAGATGTTTTTGATTTTTGATTTTTTGAATGTTTTTGAAATTTTTATGAGTTTTTTTAGTGTTTTCTATTTTTGATGAATTTTGATGATGTGGATATGATATGTGATGATGATATCAGTGCTTTATTTTGGAATTTTGTTGAAATCCAGGCCTAATGTTGATCAATCAGATTGATGGATTGATAGTTTGACTAAGTGTGTTAAGTCAAACAAAAGTGATAATGCACTTGTGAACTCTAGGAAGTTGTGTTATCCTAGAATAAACTTGTACATAAGAGGATGGTTCAACTAAGTGTGTTAAGTCAAACAAGGTGATTATGGATTTGATAATTTGGCTAAGTGTGTTAAGCCAAACAAAGATGATAACAGACTTGTAAACCCAAGGAAGTTGTGTTATCCTAGAGTAAATCCGCGCACAAGATGATAGTTTGACTAAGTGTGTTAAGTCAAACAGGGTGATAATTGATTGGATCTGATTGATCAAGATTGATTAAACTTGATTCGAAACAAAATAGCTTTGATGAGGTGACGATGAAGTACACATTAGATGTAACTGATATTGATTGTTTGGATTGATGTTCGATGAAAGATAAAACTTGATAAGGAACATCTTCTTGTCAAAATATGCCATGGGCTAATGATTTGGATTCTGGATCACAAGTTCTTCGACTAATTTGATTTCACGTTTTACAATGTTTGGATCACCACATAAGTTTAGAGGACATAGATCAAGCTTTATTCCCAAAGCAAGATGTAAATATCTTCCCCCAGTGTCTAGCAATGTTTGAACGACCATGGGTGGATTCTAAGACGAATGGATATGGATTATCTTGTGATAAGATAAGGGTGTTCAAATAGAGGATTCTCATTTGGATAATACATTATTGCTCGAATAGCATTTGGATTGGATGGGATCAATGAGAATTACCCATGTCAAGATGTTTACCATAAACAAGTGCAAAGTGCACACCAAAATTTTCCAAGATCAAGATAACTTGGATTATGGATGCAGATATATGAAGATGGATTGGATAAACGATTCATGGATGAACGAATGATATGGCCGAAATGTTGGCTATAAGATGCTTTCTCTTGAACTGGCACACGTAGATACATGATGCCTATTTGCCAAGTTTTCATCATGGTACTTGTCCAAAACTCCATCAAAGTGGTTTTTACTAGAGGATGATTTTTTTTTTTTACTGTTTTCAATCCTTTTTTTAATTTTTTTTTGGATTTTTATATTTTTTGATTTTTTTGTATTTTCTGAGAGATTTTAAGCTAATGTTGAACCACCTAGTGGTGCTGATGTTGACACTTCTATCATAACATGCCATCAGTATCCTGCTTGAAGAAGGTGTTTTGCCAAGATACATGCACTTGAATGCAATTTTTGAGATCGCTGATCTGCTTTGCTAATACTGGAGTTAACTTTGTCTTTGTGCGCACATCGTGATAGAGTGCCTTCCGAATCCTTATGATGAAGGGTCGCTGCCAATACATGGTCAATGTGAGAATTGGATATCATGTGTGGAGGCATGGATGGAGTGTGTTTAGCATTAACGCATGGATTGGTCGATAGTTTGGAACCTTTGACTCTCCAAACTTGGGAAGATGAGCAATGATGGGTGGATACGAAAGTGTACGTGGAATTAGGACCAACTTCTTGATACACTTTGTACGTCGCTTGAGAAGCATGCTTTTTCTTTTGTGGACATCTTTGATGGATACTTTTCCCTTTTTGATTTTTCCCCATAGTTTCTTTGACTCATGGAGTTTGATAGGGATAGTCATTCTTTGTATTCTTTGGTATCCACTTGTATTTTATTTGTTCTTTGGGCTTCATCCTTTCATTTGAATCTTTCTTTTGACGTTGGTCCCAATTTGTGGATGGGGTGATGGGTGGATGAAGGTTCATGATGTGGCGGGTTGTAGTATTGGCATTGGTTTCATCATAAGGATTCTTCGTGCTCCCTATGTTGAAGTTTGCTTGAGATGAAGTTTCCCCCAGTTTTATAGAGGTATCATTGATATGTTTATATTCCTTGATTGTCAAATAACCAAGGCCTTGATGCTTAGGGTTTCCAACAATCTGCACTGGTTCTAGGATACCTTGTTCATGCAGACCTAATCCTTTGCCCTGATAATTCATCTGCAGAAACATTTTATTTGCAATAGGATATGATATACCGTGGAAACAAGGTGCTAATCCTTCTCTTCTCTGTGTTGGATCTTCAAAAGTGGCAACTTCTTTATTGATGAGATAACTTTCTCTAAGAAAGGTAAGTGATCCAAATTTATAAGTGATAGGATCCTCCACATGTGGGATGAATGCCTGATTGATATCTTTGTCTTGATCTTTTGAGATATCAGATTGTAGTGCTTCTTCAAGATGTATTGATGATTCAATATCCTTGCAAAATTCTTCCTCATGATTTATTCGTGGTATGGTTTCACATGATGTTTCTGATTCACAATTTCTATAGAAACCTTCTTCATGACCCATTTCTGATATGTCTCTGCATTTCTCTATATCTTGATCGTGTGTACAAATGTTAAGAGTAGGAGACTCTTGTTCGTTGGTAATGATTTCAAGAGTATGAGACTCTTGTTTTGAATGAAGATCATCCATGTGTCCATCCAAAGAAAGCATTTTTAGATGGAGAATTATGTCCTGTGTGGATGTGGTCATCTTGTATGGATAGGAGATTGTCCATTATATCATTGTAGTAGCTTGGAGATGCAACTTTTTGATCTTGGATGATTTCAGAATTGCTTTCAACATGCTTTGGATCAAGTTCTTGACATGGGTCAATTTCAAAGAATGGATTGCTTTCTTGGATATCTTCAGTAGGCATAGGAAGTTTCTCAAATGTTATGAGATCAAAATATATCCATATGTTTTGGAAAGGATCATTGCTAGACCTTGGTGAAAGATGTTCATCATGCTTTGGAGTGAATTCTTGAGATATGTCTTCTAACTCATTAGGTGATGTAGAGACATTTTCAACATTATCATTGGTCAAAGGATCTAGATCATCATTTTGAATGATTATGGCATGAATCAGTTGCAAGATTTGTTGTGGGAGTAAAGTGTGTTCTCTGCTGAGCCAACAATGCTTGTTGTTGGTCGTGATGTTGTTGTGCCAACAATGCTTGTTGTTGGTCACACTGCTGTTGTGCCAACAAAGCTTGTTGTTGGTCTTATTGTTGGTCTAGTTGTTGTTGTGTCAATAAAGCTTGTTGTTGGTCTAGCTGTTGTTGTGCCAACAAAGCTTTTTGTTGGGATCCTTTTTGTGCTACTTGTTGATGGAATTGTTCATGGATTTCTTGCAATAGTTCCCAGAATTGTGCTTGCTCCTATGCTTGTGCTTGGGATTGAGCTTGTGCTGCTTGTTGTTTTTAGAGTGACTTTTGGTAGGCAGCTTGCAACATGATAGAGAATGAGTTTGTCATGTTGTGTTTTGGTGGTGACGGTGGTGGTGGTGGGTTGGGGATGATGTTGATTATTGGGATTGCTTGGATGGTTGCCACCTGCTGTTGTGATACTGATGGAAAAATGGGATGATTTGGTATCATGTTTTGATTCGGCATTATAGGTTGACTTTGAACATTTTTGTGGTTGAGAATCATATTGCCTTGATTTAGGTAACTTTGATTTTGCATGGTGTTACCTTGACTTGAATCAATACCTAGAGTCATCAACATATTTCTTGGATTTTGAACAACATTGATGGGATTTGCAAACATTTCTACCCCAAAATTTACCAAGTGTGGATTCAAAATGGTCATGTTTGAAAAACTCATGCATTGACTGTTTGGTTGATAGATTTGTAGATTTGGACTTGGATTTAAATCTATCATTGGGAAAGGTGTTCCAAACTTTGGATTGGGCATACTCACATTCGTTGTACTTTTGAGGTTTGGAGGAGATAATGATGCCATGTATAAATGTGAGTTTTGATAATCAATTGGCATTGTGAGACTTGGATAGTTTTGATTGACTTGGATTACTCATGATAGATGGATCAAGTTTATATTCCATGTTCCTCTTGTGTTTTGACCTTGTCACGAGAGTGAACCTCTAAGGTGTTTAGGACCAATGATGAGATGGAGGATGAAAGGGGTGAATGATATGGGTGTTTGAACTTCTAGGAACTTTGGATCAATGCTATACTTTAGGAATTGATTTTATTTTATTTTGATTGAATGATAGTTTGACTAAGTGCGTTAAGCCAAACAAGATGATGGTGAATTTGTAAACCCTAGGAAGTTGTGTTATCCTAGGGAAAAATCGCATAAGAGAATGAATTGGCTAAGTGTGTTAAGCCAATCAAAGTGATCGTGAACTAGTAGACCTTAGGAAGTTGTGTTATCCTAGAGGCAAATTTGTTCAAGAAGATTGATAATTTGACTAGGTGCATTAAGTCAAACAAGGTGATGCTGATTTTCCAAAAGTCTAGCATGAAAGATGTTGCAAAGTTCCAAAATTTTTTGGTGAGATGATGTTTGATTGATGTTTGGATGGATGAAGTGATGATTTTGATACTAGATGACCCTAAGAGGACTTACTTACAAGACCAAGGTGATGAAAAACATGCTTTTCCCTAGAAGTAATTCAAACCAAAAGACCAATGTTTGCATAAAAACTATAAGACTCAAAAGAGATCAAGCACATGTGTGATTTTTTTGTTTATCTTCCTTAGATTTGGTTCTTTTTACCATAAACACATTCCTGATTTATGTTTTTCAAACTATGTGTCTAATGTCCCACTTCCGTTCTCATCCCACAAGGTCCATTGTGTGGAAATCAAGGCAAATAGGGAAAAAGTTTCTCATGTTTAACCTTGTTGAAAAAATGACGATAGAATTTGTGCACTTAGAAACCTCTAGGAATGTGATCCCTAGGGAAAGAAAGAGTGTCTAAATTTGTCAAGAGAATTTGTCTCCTCAAAGGGGTTTGTAATTTGAAGGTCTTTGTGAATGTACGTTTTCAAGTGTTTTTTGAGAACCAAGCAATGTGTTCTTTTCTTTCAAGCACTTTTACAATCCTAAGATTATGAGGCAATATCTTGTTGGGTTCCCACTTAGATTAATCCAGCTGTTTATATCTTGTGCGAATGGCTAAATGCTTCACCACACTGGCTCCCCTCCATGGCACACACTTCTTGGGTCAGCCAAGCATTAGTATCCATGAATCTCCCATGGCATACTTTCCATTTCCACAACAAAACCACATGTATAACATGGGGAGGCTTCAAAGGACATGACCTTTTGCACCAACAAGATAAACAAGGTTTTGGCCTTTTTCTAAACAAAGGGTTCTAATGCGGGCATTCTGTTTGTGGGGGATTATCCAACATCGGCGAGAGTCCATTTTTGTCCATCTCATCGAAATAATCCTTGTGATTCTTGAACTTTCCTCAAGAATCCACACTTATATACCGGTTGGAAGTCCCTTGGCTTTAGCGTGTTCCCGGTTGGTTCGTTCCCTTGGGTGAGTACTTTTTCCCACAAGACAGGCCCTCTAAGATAAAAAATAGTGAATAAACTTATCCGTAGTTCGATCAACCTTCGTTTAAAATCAAAGGAGAACACACGCCATAAGTTCACTCACACTCGCATGTTTTGTTCAATTTTACATATCCAAATTGAAGTGTGGAGTCAATCCTTTATGCAGCTTAGTGTCACTAAAAATACTTTTGATTCTCAAGATCGCCATGAGGTGCGAGAGAAGCACATACACCTTTTCAAGTGACACTACTTTGCAAAAAGGTTTGCAAGACGCAAAGAGTACATGTTCATTTTAATTCCCTCAAAGCAATGATGAATTTTTTTTAATTACCAAAAGAAATGTGAGATTGTTTTGTTCAATTATTTAACCTTTAAACAAAATCTAGTATGTTTATCTAAGGTTCTTTTTAGCCCCTTGGCAACTTTTGAAAAGAAAATTTGATTGTTTATTTTAGAACCCAAAAGAAAATTAGTGAGTCCTAAAGAGCATGAAGGTGATGAAGTCCTTATAAGGGGATTATAAGTTCCCCCAAAGCGTTTAAAAATACCTGTTACAAACATGTGATAATTGTTTTTCTTTCATTTCCATGCTCCATGATCCTTTAAAACCTGAAATACAAGCTTCAAATGTTATATAAAATCAAGAAATAAGAAGATATGAGGGTTAGATAAAAGATTAAGCATATAAACCCTAAAATTTAGACCAAGTTTCATGGTGTTTTGACATTAGGTGAAAGTTTGAAAATTTTAACTCTATCAAAGTTGATAAAAACCTACACCATTGGATAGCTTATAAAATTCTACCCCATTTCAAAAAAAAAGCTTCGAAAAAGACTAAAAAATGACCAAGATATGGCCATTTTAAAATTGGGTGAAAAAATAAAAAATCATATGCGGCGCCCTTTGGAGTAGCACTGTTTGCAAGTGCAGTGTTGTTTGGAATAGGTGTGGTGCTATATAGCATCGCACAGTTCTCTGGGTGCGGCACTCTGCAGAATTAGTGAGCACAAATATGGTAGAGTTTTGCAAGCGGCTCAGTTTGAGTTTTAGGCAGTGCAATATAGCGCCGCACCTCTGCAAGCGGTGCAATACAACACCACATGAACTGTCAGTGGTGCAATTTCTCATGTACACAAAAATGTTTAAAAAAATATGGAATTTGTGAAAAACTTGATGAAATCTTGAGATTTTCCCCCCCTCTAACCAAAATGTGAACCCTAATCCTGAAAATGCACAAACATAGCAACAAACATAATGTTAGATCAAATGCAAGTGAGAATCAAGATTCCCCATGAAATCCATTTACAAAATTTAGATAGAAATGAAAAACGAAGAACAATGCAATAAACCAAATTAAATCTATCTAAACTAAGCAAACTCTTGATCCCAAGAGGGAGTTGGTGCCAATTTGTGTGTAGGAAATGGCCCTTTCCCAACTCCTTTGTGTGATTGTTGATGACTGATCCACTTGATGATGAAGAACAATGTGAGTTCTTAAGAAAACCTGCAATAACCTAGCTAAGATCTTGCATTGAGGATAAAGTTGAGTAGAGTAAGTTTACTCAAGTTGTGGATGATTGAATGAGAGGGAGAGTCTCTCATTTATAGATTCCCAAATTGGAAGAATGAGGGATTTGGATGAATGTGGGATAAAAGACCAACCAATGAGAAGAGGCCACTTGTCCACATATGATTGGAGGAGGAATGAACATATTTTGGTCAATGTGCCAAAGAGGGGGAGATTTGAAATTCAAATTTGAAAGTTGGCGTGAGAGAATAGAGGAGTTAATGTCACTTGGCTCAATGCACAAGGACATGTAAGAGGTATTGAATGCCTTGTTGGAAGGACCAAGCCTACTCGGCCTTTTTGAATTCAAATGAGGGAATATTCCCTTTTGATGCTTTGTGAGGGAAAATAGATAAAATAATAAATCAAATTAATCGATTTATTGTGCAACTTGCATTCTCTAGAGGATTTTAGGGAGAGGGATTAACTTAATCATGGTTTTGACTAACTTAATGAAGAATTAGATGATGTGACCATTTAGACTTAGATTTATGAATTGATTTAAGTCAATAATTGAGAGGAAATGATTTATCAAATAAATGATGTGATTTATTTAATCAAGAAGGAATATGTTAGATTAAATTAAATAATGTTTTAATTTATTCAATTTAATAAGATGACTTTAGAGATTTAATTAAATAAAATAAATTATTTAATTAAAGAGGGATTGAGGATTAATTAAATTAAATTGATTAATTTAATTAGCAGAGGAGAAAGACCTAACTAAATAAATAATGATTTATTTAATTAAGGGATGAAAGGTGTTGATAAGCTGAGAGTATGATTCAAGATGAAATAATGTTAATATGATCAAAATCAGGTGCATGTATATTTTCCATGTCTACAGTAATTAAAATGCCTTTTAATGGGTCCATATCATTCACCCCTTTCATCCTCCATCTCATCATTTCAATTTGCAGTTTTCTATTTCTTTAGTCGCATTTGGTATGTGATAGATTTATTGTCATTTCTATTTTCAGTTTTGCCTTCTTTGGAGGGCTAATGTTTATCTTAATTAGATGGCTGCCATGTAGCTATACTAGTTATGGCTATTGTTTTCTCATAACCCCCAAAAAATAATAAAAATGCAATACAAAAAAAACATTCAAGTGCACAACACATAATACACTTCTAACAATAATTATGGTATGATACATGAAAGCTTACACACCACAATGTGCAATGGATTCTCATTGTTAGCTTTAATGAAACCATATACCATAAATATCTACAACACTCTAAATTAAATGGTAAAATACATATAAGATAATGGATATTGTAATTACAAGCTGGAAAATATAGTTTTAGGTGAGTATATGTCTGCCAAAACACAATGGCATGCCATATATAAGCAATCATACAAAAAAATAGTTCATTGCCTTGTCTATGGCTTTTCATTTCATTCCAATCACCATGGTCTTGGAATTCCATGACAATCTAGACCTACTATTATGCTTTGATAGTAAACACACAATGTTTTCCAACAACCATATACATGCAGACTGATTGGATGTTGGAAAACACAGTGTGAGGTTACTATATGTCTCCCAAAATACAATGGCATGGCATATAGAAGCAATCATACATAGAAAAAATTCATTTCCTTGTCCATGGCTTGTCATGTCATCCCAATTACCATGGTGTTGGAATGCCATGACAATCCAAATCTATTATTATGCTTTCATAGGAAACACACGATGTTTTCCAACAACTATATACATGCATAATGTGATTGCAAATTCGAAAACATAGTGCGCGGTGAGAACATGTCTACCAAAACACAATGGCATGCCATAGATAAGCAATCATACATAGAAATAGTTCATTTCCTTGTCTATGGATTCTCATTTCATTCCAATCACCGTGGTGTTGGAATGCCATGACAATCTACATCTATTATTATCCTTTGATAGTAAACACACAATGTTTTCCAAGAACCATCTACATGCATTCTATAATTGCAAGTTGGAAAACATAGTGTGAGGTGAGTATATGTCTACCAAAACACAATGGCAAGCCATAGATAAAAAATCATACTTACAAACAATTCATTGCCTTGTCTATGGCTTGTCATTGCATTCCAATCACCATGAAACCACATTTCTTTGAGGCAATTTTCAAACTGTTCACTACCTTGTCTTTATCGTTGCTTACTAATATGCTTCCATAGACAAGGCAATGAACTATTTGAAAAAATTCCTCAAACAAATGTGGTCTCTTGGAATTCCATGACAAACAAATACAATTTGTAGTTGCAATTTTCATTCTGGTATGAATGAATTAATATATTTGAAAATAGTATTTGGTTGCATAGGTGGAGTTCCCTATAGTTGTGCGTATAGTTTTAGAATATATTGTTGATACCTATACTGAAGATGACAATATATATCTGCAAGAAAAATTGCATTACTTGTTAACTAAGTTATTTCCCACTTTCTAACAAAATTTGGCTAAGGCCTCTCCATCTGCAAATATCACTCTAACTATCTACAATCAAAGGGAGGAACTAAAAGGAGAGCAAAAGAACAATCCTGACAAGGGAAACATCAAATAGATTGTAATTGTACTGATTGAAGGGTAGAGTAGCAGTGATCATAGGATTTCAGTAGATGAGATGGATGCTGTAAAGACACTAGTGACACTTGGAGACTCAAACAATACAATACAACCCCTCTAGGAACCATCCTTGGAACATTTTTTTATCTCTTTTTAGTTATAAATTGTAATAGGTCTAGTACATATGTTACATACATGTACAACCTTAAACAATTGCACATATGTAACTACATGCTATAGGTATATATGCAAATCTTTTGTTAGATGGTACTTGGAATAGTGTTAATATCAGATGAAAAATTTGTTGTATAAGGGGCAATGTGGGGATATGTATATTTTGTAACTGGGGCAATAGGATGTTATAGCATATGTAGGGCTTCCTAGAGGCTTCATACTGATGCAATTACTCATATGCACTATCTATACTTAATACAGAAAAACTATCTGCAATTATTTTGTAAAAATAATGTCAGATGAGAGTGTCTACCAAAAAATAGTGGCAAGCCATAGATAACCAATCCCAAATAGAAAAAGTTCATTTCCTTGTATATGGCTTGGCATGGCATTCCATTGACCATCAGAGAACATTTCTTTCAACCATTTTTCCAAACAGTTCACTCCCTTATCTTTGTTGTTTCTTACTATTATGCTTTCATATAGAAGGTAGTGAATTATTTCAAAAAGTACCTCAAACAAATGTGCTCTCATGGAATGCCATAACAAAAAATACAATTGGCAACTGCAATTATCACTCTAGAATGAAGGATTAATATATTTCAGAATATTACTTGGTTGTGCAGGTGGAGTTCCCTATAGTTGTGGATATAGCTTTTAGTTATGTAATGTGAACTAAATGCATAACTACTTTTAGGTTGACTATGTAAAAAACCTATAATGTAATTTAAAAAATTTGTCATCTATCTATGAGCATCTACTTATTAGTTATGCAATGTGAAGTAATGATTTTCGTTTGAAAGATGTGCAATGGAATGAAATGGAAAAAATAGGGTGTTTATAAAACCACAAGCCACATCACAACATACCAAAACCATCGTAGTTTTCAAGCCTCTATATGTACGTGTGCATTACAAATAGAATGATCACTAATTTCTTGAGTTTATCACTGATAATGAGTAAAATTGTTCAAAGTGGGGAAACACAGTGTTAATTCTTCTTGGGAAACAATGGGTGTGTTTATAAAACAGTGCATTTCATTACATTTCTAGGGTTTAAATAACAAAAGCTTGTAAAGACTGTGGACATCAAAAATCTGCAAATGGTTGATTAGTATTGCAAAACCAAGCAAACATCAAATATCCCTATGAAATAATACATCATGATTCGAAATGCAAAAAAATGACAAGATTGATCAATGCACATAAAACATGAAGTAAACTTATCTAATAGTGGATTGGTGCCATTTTGTTGTGTAGGAAACAACCCTTTCCCAATCCATGATTAGCAAAAGATGCCAAATGAAGAGCAAGATTAGTTCTCACATGTAGAGAGTAACCTTGCATAAAATATGTTGTTCTCCAATTGTGTTGTTGTGCCTTGCATTATAGAATCAAGGTTAGGATATTGAGAGATATTGGATGAATGTGGGATCATTCATGAGCCAATGACAAGAGGCCACTTGTCAAGATTTGAGAGGATGAGGAATGTGCAAGTTTTGGAAAATGTGCTAATTTCAAATTTGAATTTTGTTGAATTTACATGTTTAGGGGCGATGAAATGTGAAATAAATGCTAAGTTGACTTGTGCAAGAGACATGTAAGAGCATTTAATGCTTTGTTGGAAGGGACAAGTCCTTTGGAGGGAAGATTCAAATTGACAAAATATTCCATCTTGATGCTATTTTGAAAGTAATTATAAGAATTAATAAATCAAAGAAATAATTTATTGGTGCAAGTGGGTGGGTTATTTAAGAGTTTAGATTTGACTCAAGTGGAGTCAAAAGCTGGAGAATGACTGATTATGATTAGAAGTTAATTAATTTAGATTAACTAACTTGGAGGATTTTAGGGGTTTTAGTATTTGATTTAAATCATTTTAATTTATTGAATAAAATGAGATGAACTTAAGGACTTAATTAAATAATTTTATTTATTTAATTAAGCATGATGAAGCTTAGGGAATTAATCAATAAATTTTTTTAATTGATTAATAGAAAAAATGGATGTTAATTAGAGCAGGATGCATGATGTTGATTATTTTACGTGTCTACATTTTTCCCCTCTTTGAAGCAATGTACTCATTGCATTGGTTCAAAGAATGATGTTGCCAACATCGAAATTTAAAAAATGTCAATTTTTTTGGATGCCCCAGCGGAAAGAAGTACATTAGTATATTTCCCCCTCGACAAATCAAGCGAAAGATTCGATTTGAGGTCAATCTCACGACAAAGAGGTTCAAAATGGATGTATGGATGGCTATGACTATATGATAATGATGATATAAATTAGATGTTTGGAAGATGCTTAGAATAAAAAATTTATATTATCCTAAACAACTTAGATTATTATGCAATGCATGTGAGATGCATAAGACAGGTGATGTCATTGTACATGATGATATGATGTGATTATGCAGAATGAGAGTGTGGATACATGATGGATGCACGATGGATGAATTGTTAGTATGAAAGAGGATAGACGAATGAGATGGATCAACCCTTGAATCCAAGAAGACGCATAATTTCAACAAACCAACTTTATTCAAAATGATGATGAATGATGATGATGTGTTGCTTATCCAGGGATGAGAGAGATAAAGAGCATAACTTTATTTATGTTTGATAACACACATAGGTGCGATGCATCAAGGTATTAAGAACTAGGATGGCATTGCACCTAGTGTGATGGACTCTGACTCGACAATTAGATAGGAGTGCTCTTGTTCACACTTGACATATAGAAACCTTGCTAGGACGGACCCAACAAACCAAGTATTCACCAAGTTATATTACAAGAACGTCCAACAAGCACAGCAGACAAAAAGATAATGATCATTGCCCCATTCTTTTCTCTCTAAACCTATTTTGGTTTAGGCATCATCGAGAGGTTCTTAGAATGAGCACAAAATAAGATAAGTCAAAAAGACCAGATAAAGCAAGCAAACAAGCTAATGTTCTTCGTACTGCTAGCCACGGATAAACTACTATGGGGTGCCTGATGCTTATGTCCATCGTGGGAAGGATTCATCCTACAACATGTAGTGATTAGGGTTTTGGTGAGATTGATTGGGTGATAAGCTATTGATACTTTGAGTTGACCAACTTTCTTGCTTACTAATCTAGACTTTGGAGACTTTTATGATTAGGTGTTCACTTTGGAACCTCCTAAACTTGCTTCGAACTGCTTCATCAAAGTATGAAGGCGAGAATTAATTTTATTATGAGCGATGTTTATTGCAAGTGAAAGCGAGATGGGACGAGTGCACCATTTTGGGTTTTTCAGATATTTGGATGTTTTTGATGTTTTCAAATGTTTTGAGCTCATTTTGATTTTTATCTTTTTCAATGTTTTTGGTATTTTGAGATTTTATGAATGTTTTTAGATTTTGGTGTCTCGGGGGTCGATCAAGGATGGCCTTGCCTACGTTTAAGCTCAGAGACAATGTAGTTTGGATGACCATTAACTTGACTGCTAATGAGATAGATGAGAAAATAGATTGCCATTGCGATGGACGCCTAAAATCCTAAAATGTAAACTAGATGGGCAGACGGATTTCCATTGCGACGAACACCTAAATAGATGGGCAAATAGATCCCATTGCGACGAAAACCTAAGGACTGACCTAAAATATCTCGGGGGATAATCAAAGATCAACCTTGCCCACGTTCAAGCTCAGAGATAGCGTAGTTCAGCCAGATGACTCTGTTTTTCACTTTTATAGGTTTTGACATGTTTTTGATTTTTGATATGATTTGGATTCTTTTGAATTTTTGATTATTTTTGAATGTTTTTTATTTTTTCGCATGATTTTAAAAATTTGGATATGCGATGATATCAGTGCTCTATTTTAGGATCTACTTGAAAACCAACCTAAGGTTGATTGATCAGATTGATGGATTGATAGTTTGATTAAGTGTGTTAAGTCAAAAAAAAGTGATAATGCACTTGTAAAATCTAGGAAGCTGTGTTATCCTAGAGTAAACTCGTACACGAGGGGGTGGTTTGACTAAGTGTATTAAGTCAAAAAAGTTGAGGAATGGATTGAATAATTTGACTAAGTGTGTTAAGCCAAACAAGATGATAATGAACTTGTAAACCCAAGGAAGTTGTGTTATCCTAGAGTAAACTCGTGCACCAAATGATAGTTTGACTAAGTGTGTTAAGTCAAACAAGGTGATAATTGATTGGATTCAATTGATCAAGATTGATGAAGCTTGATTTGGAACAAAATTGTTCTAGTGATTTGATGTGATGCTGACATGCAAGTTAGATGCGACTAATATGAATTGTTTAGATTGATGTTCGATGAAAGATAAAGCATGATAAAGAACATCATCTTGTCAAAACATGCCATGGGCTAGTGACTTGGTTTTTTGGCTCACAAATGCTTTGACCAATTTGCTTTCATGTTTTCCAATGTTCAGATCACCACATAAGTTGGATGATATATATAAAGATTTATTCTTGAAGCGAGATGCGAATATCTACCCCTAGTGTCTAGCAACATATGGAATGCCATGGGTGGATTCTTGGATTCTTGGATATGAATTATCTTTTGATGAGATAAGGTGTTTAAATAGAGGAATACTCATTCAAATAATGCTTCAAGGCTTAGATAATGTTTGGATTGGATAGGATTAGTGAAAATGACCCATGTCAAGATGTTTTCCATAAACAAGTGTAAAGAGTTTACCAAACCTTTATCAAGATCTAGATAAGGTAGATAGATGGCAGTGGATTGTTTAAATGGTTCGTGGATGAATAGATAATATGGATGGAATGTTGGCTTCATTTTGGGTGCGATGAGATGCTTTCTCCTAAACTAGCACTCGCAGATGCTCAATTCTACACATGACACCTGTTTGCCAGGTTTTCATCATGGTACTTGTCCAAAGTGACACTGAAGTGGTTTTTGCTAGAGGATGATTTTTTTCTTTACTGTTTTCAATCCTTTTTTCTGATTTTTTTTTGGATTTTTTGATTTTCGTATTTTTTGATTTTTTTGTATTTTCTAAGAGATTTTAAGGTTATGCTAAACCACCTAGAACTACTGATGTTGATGCTTCTATCATAATGTGCCATCGATATCCTTCTTGAAGAAGTTTCTTTTCCAAGATACATGCACTTGAAAGCAACTTTTGAGATTCTTGATCTGCTTCACTAATACTGGTGTTAATTTTGTCATTATGTGCACATCGCAATAGAGTGCCTTCTGAATCCTTATGATGAAGGGTTGTTTCCAACACATGGTCAATGTGAGAATTGGATATCATGTGTGGAGGCATGGGTGGAGTGTGTTGAGTAAAAGGTGGATTGGTTGGCAGTTTGGAACCTTTGACTCTCCCGATTATGGATGGATATGGAAGCGTGTGTGGAATTAGGACCAACTGTTCGATAAACTTTGTACGTGATTTGAGAAGCTTTCTTTTTCCTTTGTGGACATCCTTGATAGATACCTTTCCCTTTGTTATTTTTCCCCATAGTTTATTTGACTAATGGAGTTTGACAGGGATAGTTTTTCTTTGTAATCTTTGGTATCCATATGTATTTGATTTGTCCTTCATGCTTCAATACTTCTTTTTCTTTGTGCTTTGATTCAAAACCTTCTTTTGATGTTGGTGTCCACAAGATGTTTCTAACTCACAACTTTCGTAGAAGTCTTCTTCATGATTTGTTTCTGCTATATCTCCAAATTTTCCTACATCTCGGTCAAGTGTACAAATTTTAATAGTAGGAGACTCTTGTTCCTTGGTAATGGGGTATGTGTAGGATCATGATGGGCCAAATAGTGGTGATATGTAAGCCAGATGATGGCCCATGTGGCTGACGACATTTTTTTTACCCAAAATTAATTAAACGAAAAGGCTTTTTAGAGGATATTATCAGCTTTCCACCAATATAAATTATGATTTACTTTGAATTTAATAAATAATTTTATTTATTTTCTATTAGAATTACAAATAAAGTCCTAATTGATTGGTTGATTGAAAAACATCTATAACTTTCAAACGGTATCACATTTTTTGAATCCGAAACATGCATCACATTCTATGCTTTGAATAATATAGAATTAAAAAAAATAAAATTGAATTTCATGAATTTTTGACCAAGTTAAGGTGGTTAGACAGACGTGCTTTTATATTTTTTAAAAGTTCTAATAAAAAATTCATAATTAATTATTTACTTGGAATAAAATTATAAACAAATATGCATCACATCGGGACATAAGTTCTCTACTTATATCTAAAAGCTTGTAAAAAAATATTATCATTTTAGTGTGGTTAGGGTGGTCAAACAGACACCTACTTCTTATTTTTACCCTAAAATTTAAATACTACTGCATTGAAATTTCAAATTTTTACCAAATAGATTTTTTGTTTTTAAATAAAGGTCTAGTAGTTTAGAAACTACATTCAATTTTATACAGATTCTATTTTATTTATTTTTTGAAATAATATAGATAACTTATTCAATTTTTTACGTCAAGTTGTCTAACTCTGATTTTTTGTCTTTTTATTGCCACTTAAGGGCTTATTTTTTCCATGATGATCCTGCACATACCCAATGATGTTAGGAGTATGAGACTCTTGTTTTGAATGAAGATCATCTACGTGTCCATCCAAAGAAAGCATCTCATGAGTAGATGGAGGAGTATTATATATATGGATATGGTCATCATTTGTGACATCTTATATAGATAGAAGAGTGCCTATTAGATAATTGTAGTATCTTGGAGATACAAATTATTGATCTTGGTTAATGTTAGAATTTCTTTCAACATGCTTTGGATCAAGTTCTTGACATGGGTCAATTTCAAAGGGTGAATTGCTTACAAAGGGTTCTTGGGTATCATCCTTAGGCATGGAAAATGGCTTAATATCCACCTATTTTTTGAATGGATTTGGATCAAGTGTAAAGTCAAAGATTATTTCACTATTCACAACTGTGGGGTCAAAGTATGTCAATATGTCTTGGGCAGGACCATTGCTAGACCTTGATGGAAGATTTTGATCATGCTTTGGAATAATTTCTTGAGATATATCCTCTAACTCATAAGGCGATGTAGAGACATTTTCAATGTGATCACTGTTTGATGGATCATGGATTATGTCAATAGGATCAAATAATGTTAACACATCTTGAAAAATATCACTAAAAAGTGGCTCTTGATGAATGTTGATTTGATCACTGGATGGGGTAGACATACCTTCATAGTTCTCATTGATGGATCGATTTTTTTTAACAATTGTGGCAGAGAAATTGCCAATTTCTTCAACCATAGGTTCAAGTGATGTTGGCATTTCTTTGTTGGGCATAGTTGGTGAGTTTTGATCGTGATTGTAAAGTGGCCCTTGGTGTGTGTTGATTTCATCATTGAATGAGATGGATACATCTTCAATGTGTTCATTGATGGATTGATATTGATCACCATTTTCAACAAGTGTGGAGGAGAGATTGTTAATGCTATTGCTAGTGGTTGAATTATGATCAATGTCCCCAATAATTATTAGCTTTTGATCAATCAGGTCTTGGATGAGATTTTTGAGTTGAATACAATCTGATGTTGTGTGTCTTTTTACTTTGTGAAAATAAAAAAAGTGTGTCTCGTCATACCCTAGTGGTTTCACCATGGGCTCTTGATCATTCACATAAATGGGGACTTTAATGAGATTTTCTTGTATCAACCGTTGTAAGACCGATTCGACTGGTTCCCCAAGTGGTGTGTATTTTTGTTTGTTACCTTGTGAGATTTTCATTTTAAATTGACCTTGTGGTGATTGATTTTGGAGATGTGGTGATTGATCTTTGAGGTGTGGTGATTGAGTTTGTTGTTGATGTCGTTGATCTTGATATCCAATTTCTTCACATTGGAAATATCGTTCTTGATGCCATTGTGGAGACAACTTAATGCTTTGATGACATGGTTGAACCAATGAAAGAGTGTATTGATTTTGGGATGAAGATGTCTCTTGCCGCAATGGATGAACTGCTTTGGCAAGTGCAACAATTTGATCCCGCAAAATTTGATCTTGGTTTTGATCTTCACACCTTTGATATGGTTGACTTGGTTGTAGAGCAATCAAATTTGGAATGCCTCCTTGTGGTGTTTTCTTGGGATCATGGACAATTTTATTCTGGATAATGCTATGATTCGATGTGATATTTTGATTTGGCATTGTAGGTTGACTTTGAACATTGTTGTGGTTGAGCATCATATCCCCTTGATTTAGGTAACTTAGATTTGCATGGGGTTACCTTGACTTGAATCAACATATGGAGTTGCCAATATACTGTTGGGATTTTGAACAAGCTTGGTTTGATTTGCAACCATATCTATCCCAAAGTTTACCAAGTGTGGATTTGAAATGGCCATGTTTGACAAACTTGTATTTGGCATGTATGAATTTGGTGAGATAATTTTGTTTGGAAGACTCATGCATTGAGCATTTGGTTTATAGATTTGTAGATTTGGACTTGGATTTAAATCTACCATTGGGAAAGGTGTTCCAAAATTTAGATTGGGCATACTCTCATCCATTGTACTATTGAGGTTTAGAGGAAATAATGATGCCATGCATAAATGTGAGTTCCGATAATAAATTGGCATTGCGAGACTTGGATAGTTCGGTTGATTTGGATTACTCATGATGTATGAGTTGAGTTTGAATTCCATGTTTTTCTTGTGTTGTGATCTTGTTTGGACCATAAAATAGAGATCGTTTGATCTTAATCTTAGGCACAAAAGAGAAGATAACTAGGAAGGTCTAATGATCAAAAGATGATGATGAGATAAACAGGGTATGGATGGTGCAGATGAGTGAAACTCTTGGAGAAATTTTAGGGGTGATGCTAAACTTGTAAGGCTTAGATTGATTTTGATAGTTTGACCAAATGCATTAAGTCAAACAAGATGATGGTGAACTTGTAAGCCCTAAGAAGCTGTGTTATCCTAGAGAAACTTGCTCAAGAGGATGAATTGGCTAAGTGTGTTAAGCCAATCAAAGTGATTGTGAACTAGTAGACCTTAGGAAGTTGTATTATCCTAAAGGTAAATTTTGTTAAAGAGGGTTGATAACTTGACTAAGTGTGTTAAGTCAAGTGTAATGATGTTGATTTTGCCTTTAAGTTTAGCATGGATGATATTTCAAAGTTCTTGAAAGTTTGTTGGTGAAATGGGATTTGATTTTGATGTTTGGAATGGATGAAGTGTTTGACTTGATCCTAGATGAACCTGAGAGGACTTTT